>JAQFYQ010002314.1:0-11868 GCA_034694885.1 Buchholzia appendiculata
AATACAACAAAGAAAATAAATAAATTAAACAGCACGACAGTCCACAAAGACAATACGCATGTCAACAACGTAGCATTTTACATTCAGTCTCCGATATACGGCCCGTATTAGTATGTTAGTAAGTTATTTAGTTTCCCGTCACTGGCGTTAAGTAGTTACATAATATTATTTAAGCACACAGCAGGCTGTCGGCTCAATGTGATCTTACAATAACAATGTGTAATGCAGAAATAATATCAATTATTTATATAGTTTACCTTATAGGCTTAAAGTTCAAGGTAAATATTTATATTTGATTGCGTTTATTACAATCGTTGAAAGCATTTCGTGTCCTGGCGACTTTTTCATAGAGCCCACCTGAGAGGCTAACATAAAATGATTAGCAGACTTGATTTGGTTATAATTTACTCGACTGAACGTCTTTTCGTAAACAGCTGTTCCAATTCTTTCTATAACGGTCAACGGGAATTGATAACTGAAAACTAAATAACTCGGTGGAGGAGGAGGGCAGGCTCTAGACATAGGAGCTAACTGAACGGGAGCTAAAGCTGGCGCTAGACGTCGAACTTTTCTTGACATGCTTGCGTGCAGACAAGCCGGGAAAACCCCGAGTGTCGTCAGGCAGCTTAACGGATTATGAATGGATTGACAGTCAGTCACACCCGGTCACTTAGACCAGTGACAACTCTGTCATCAAGCTGTGACAACGACAGGCATTCTCAAACATAACCACATTGGACTTAATACTCTACGGTTACAGCATTTACATTATTTGTTCAGTAAACAGTGTGAGCTCAATCTCAAGAAACGTCTGACAACGAAGAAACGTCTGTGTTTACGAGGTAATTGAATTTTGACTTTATTGAGATTGTAAGTCCAGTTTTGGAAAGGTTTGAAAGTTTTCCAATAAGAGCCTATCTTAAATCACAGGAATTCTACTCACATAAAACACTTCTGTCGGTGTTAACACCTTAGTGAAGCGAAATAAACCACATGTTCATAGGCGAACATGTGATTTATTTCGTTTCACTTCGAGAACCCTTACAAAATTAGACACCTTCGTCACGCTAAGATTGATGTTGTAAAAATGTAACCTCTCTGATAAGTAAGATTCAGGATACAGAATCAACCCTTTAAGGAATTTTGAAGCTGGGAGCGGCTTTAGCGATGCTCGACAATTTAACTGATTTGGATTACTAAATGATTTGAATCACGAAATGGGATGGGTCAAAAATGAGGTGATTCCAAAAATGATTTGGGTCACGAAATGCTATGGATCAAGAATGGCTTAGAATTATTCGAACCTAGCATAGTTTTCTTGAATATTTATCGGGGTGTCTGCTATCTCCTCCAATGTGATGTCATTTCGAGTTTAGCAAGATCTGCGTTTTAAATTAGAAATATTTACAGCTAGGTCGCCAATGAAAGGAAAGCTTAAACTTATGAATTTAAAATTCAACTAAATTTCTTAACCTAAAATCTGAAATCCGAAGCTTAACTTACAATAGATATATAAATTACCGATCAAAATCGAATTTTCAGCTCAGTGCTCTTCTGTTCAAGGAACAGATATATTATAATCGGAGTAAAAGTAGTACGAAAATGAACAGCTTACAAACTTGAACTAGTAAAACGAAAACTAAGGCAAATAGAATTCACAAAATATTCAATCTAATTTGAACTAGCAGCATTAACAGGAACATTATGCAGTAGAATTATGTGATACACTTGAGCTATATTTACAGTCACTTACTTGGCGAAGTGATACAAAGTGAAATCAACTGTATCATAATAATCAAACTTGAATAATCATTCGTGGCACTGTACACTCGACATACCGTAGTACACTGAAATCGATGATTTGTTATGTCGATACCATCTAACATGCTCATCAGTAAGATCACAGACATACTTAGAGATCTATGCCCTCACCGTGCTATCAACACTTTAACAATGGTGTAATGGTCATGGGCAAACCAGGGTGCTTTCTCTTTATTGGAGGAAACTTTCTTTCACAAAGTCATAAATCAATTAACACGGCCGAGTATGCATTTAAATGAAACGAACATCAATAAATCAGTATTGAAATGCATGAGGCAATAAATATACCGTCACGGGAAAAACCGTTGTAAATCAGTGGGGTACAGTTAGTTTCTAGGAGTTTGGTGTTTATCCCAACTCATAATAAAACCTAGAAGTAACAGCTCTGAGCATTCTCAATCTAAGTTATCAGCAAATTCCTTTGTAAGCGATCGATGAAGCATTTCTATTAGCACTGGCGATATGTGGTACAATCAAGGATCTAAAGTTTGGTGTTTGGGCGAAGTGAAACTTTGCTTTAGGGGACAGACAATAGCCACTGTAGCACCTTTAGCTGTAGTCGAGGGCATGGGGTGCCAGAATTGAAGAATTCATCGTACAAGTGGTGCTGAATTTATTGAAATTAGGTGAAACCATTGAAATTGATTAAAGCAAAGAACAACAATAATTGAAACAAAGTTTTATTTGTTACTGTGAAATGTACATGCTGTTTATAAATAATTTAATTAATTTTAGAGTAGAGCTTTGGACAACAATTGTGATTGAGTGGATCATATATAGTTTTCCTCTTCAATTCTGCATTTGTGCTAAAGCAGGGTTGAATTTGTGTGGGGTTGGGGAGATTCCACCCCCTGACGGATGGCCTGACCTCTCACCTTGCTCAAAAATACCTGAGGGCGTCGGTTTTTAACTAATTTTGACCGTCGCCACTTCTGACCCCCAGGTCCATCCCATCTATTTTTATGAGTCCAACATTGTATTAAAGTGACTTCATAAAGCACCTCAAGGATTTTGTTTTGCGGTCTTTTTTGCATATACCAGTTTGGATCTTAAGATTTGTTCCATTTGTGAATACAAGTTATAACTAATTTATAAAATATGTAATAGACAAACAAAATATTCAGTAATGCAATTGACATAGTTATCTATGCCTTCCGTCAGGTCAAAGACTCTCCATGACTACTTATCCTCAACTATTCACTTCATTTCTACACAAGATTTCTTCTTCAAGTCATCAATCATTTCCGTCTACAGTTTTCCTTTCTTCTCCTTTCCAATACTTCTCTCTATCACATGTGTCAACATACCAGGGTGGGATTTGCCGGGGGGTTGGGGGGGGTTGGACCCCCCCTGGCGGGTGTGTCGACCCCCCCCCCACCTGGCCTGAACAAAAAAACCAGCGGGTCGGTTTTTTTAGGAAGCCAGGGGGGTCGATCCATTTTTTGACCGTCGCTACGCCCCCCCGCACCCCGCTCGTCGGAAAAATGTTGACCGTCGCCACCCCCCCCCCCCGCTCGTCAGATCGTCCGACGCCCCCACCTGGTTTTGGACAAATCCCACACTGCAACAGACCATCTTACTTACCATGTCACCTATCTTCTTTTTCTTTTCGTCTGTTTCAAAAGAGCTCACAGATTGAAATAATAGATTAACAATAATAGTAATAACTTTCAACCGTTGTGTATCAACAGGTTTCTAAAAACATTCAAGCCAGTACAACACCTTCAGACCTATATAACCATACATGCAGTCAAGTATACAGGTAAAAGTATACAAGGTCCCGTGGACATGTACAAGTAGAAATACTTGACCTTAATTTAGAACAAGTTTTAGACCGTCAAGTACAAATACTAGACCGGCAAGTATAAAGTACCTGACCGTCAAGTATAAATACCTGACCGTCAAGTATAAGTACCTGACCGTCAAGTATAAGTACCTGACCGTCAAGTGTAAGTACCTGACCGTCAAGTATAAGTACCTGACCGTCAAGTATAAGTACCTGACCGTCAAGTATAAGTACCTGACCGTCCCAAGTATAAGTACCTGACCGTCAAGTATAAGTACCTGACCGTCAAGTATAAGTACCTGACCGTCAAGTACAAGTACCTGACCGTCACGTATAAGTACCTGACCGTCAAGTATAAAGTACCTGGCCCTAGAATACAATGAGTTAACCTTCAAGAACAAGTACTAAACCCTCAAGAACAAGTACTAAACCCTCAAGAACAAGTACTAAACCCTCAAGAACAAGTACTAAACCATCAAGAACAAGTACTAAACCATCAAGTACAAATACTAAACCCTCAAGTACAAGTACTAAACCCTCAAGAACAAGTACAAAACCCTTAAATACAAGCGCTAAACCCTCTAGTGCTAAGTACCTGGACCTAGAGTACAAAGAATTGATCCTCAAGTACAGGAAGAAGTACTTTGAAATTACACTCAAATACAATTTCGAAACACAAGTCCAAACACCATTTTTTTACAAAAAAAATCTACTATATTATTTAGAAATAACTGTAGCAGTCGATAATACTTACGGAATTTTGGCTCGGACAATGATAATTTAAAGATGATCGTAGAATAATTGCTCTTAAAGAAAGTTGGTGGAAGCAGTTGAGGAGCAATACAGCAGATTATGCATTGTAATATTGATAACTTGATGAAACGATTATCGTATTTATTATAACGGTGTTTAATAAAATCATTGCTATACACCAAATATGACCCATCCGTATTCATAACCACTGCTTAGGAGTAGCTCATATTAAGCGTATAGATAAAGAATGTATTATTATTGACATCTGATTGCAATGCCTAAAATATCTGTACAAGCAAAACGACATGTTTTTGATTACGAGTACGAGTACATGACCCGAAGTTTGATCAACAAGTAAAGGACCTTCAAGAACAAGTACAGGTACTTGACCCTCAGGCACATTTACATGTTCTGGTACATGCAACCATCAAGCACAAACACAAGTACTTGAAAATGGTACTTGAATACAACTCGATTGCCTGTTCTAAATACTAAAATTATGCAAGTACCAAGTACTACAAGTATTCAAGTACCAAGTACTTCAAGTATTCAAGTACCAAGTACTGCAGGTATTCAATTACCAAGTACTACAAGTATTCAAGTACCAAGTACTCTAAGTATTCAAGTACCAAGGACTGTAAGTATTCAAGTACCAAGTACTGTAAGTATTCAAGTACCAAGTACTACAAGTATGCAAGTACCAAGTATTCAAGTACCAAGTACTGCAAGTATTCAAGTACTACAAGTATTCAAGTACCATGTACTGCAAGTATGCAAGTACCAAGTACTTCAAGTATTCAAGTACCAAGTACTATATGTATGCTAATACTATTATACTACTAAAATACTTACCATCAAATTTCTCACAAGAGGTTGTATGAATTCTATCAATGAGAACTCGCTGTTATCCTTTCAGTTTTGATCACAGTACGATTCTAATGTTAAATAAATTCACACTTTGCAGCTTGTCGAATCGTTCCAGGAAAGGTAAAGCCAGTAATCCGTAGATAGTTTAGTTCACTGAGACTATTTTTACCCCAGTGAACTGTTCCGAGAAGCTGTCGTACATGAACACCGACTACAACTCTTGTTATTGTATGCTCCGATCAGAAGGACCGTTCAAAGGCATGCAGCCATGTACAGCATGTTCCAGCTATGCATGTCAGCTTCGAGCAAACCGGTGATTTAAACTTCCCTCCACTCCCGCAGCTAGCCTCTCTCAGAGAGCAACGGTTGAGAGAGGGGAACGAAAACGCACGACGACGACGACGACGGCGATCAGTGGACAGGAAAGCTTATTGCTCGGCGGCTGTAAATTGTTCCCTTCACGGTCCGCTAGGTGAGCTGAATGGGGGGAATGAATAGAGGCGGGAAATAAGAACTTGTCAACCTGCACAGAAGCAGAGAAGTACTCACATTGCTGAACAGGTTTACATACGGGAGGTAGGATGGGTGGGACAAGAAGGGGATGAGAGGGGGAGGGGGCGAACTGTCAAGAAACGCCCCAGGCGTATTGTTGCTAGATTCCGTTGCCCGAAGGTCGACAGTTGAAATCTTTTCACTGAAACGTTATAATGTTTGAAGATGAGTCTGTAGCTGATGAGATGTAGATGGTAGATAGTAAATTTGTTAACTGAAGTAATTAAAACAGCATGATTTATGTTCTCTTTGTTAACTAACAGCTAGATTTTTAATATTGATTGAACTTGTTACGGTGTGTTGTGATACGAATACCCTAATAATGTAGAAGCAAAGCTTAATCTTATAGCCACCTGGAACAAATACTGGTTCAAAGTGAAACTAATTTCTTGAAGATAAGGGTTCTCACATGGCGTTCAGTGTTACACCCAATAACCAATTAAAGTTTTCGGAAAATTTCTTTTAAATTAACGCGCGTAGACCGTAGTATTCTTCATTTAGTACATGGTGATATTTTCATTCATTGAAATAGTGTGAATTCTTTGAATAGTTGTGAATTCTTAAAGCCTTCTTAAAATTGTTTCTACATATTTGCGGATAAATTTTGTACAGCAAATATGTTTTTATTAAATCGATGCGATAAGACCGGAAGGCCTATAGCAGGGGTTCCCAACCTTTATCGTGGCATTCTCCACTTTTCCAAAAAAATCGCAAAATCCCCCATCCGGCCTATTTCACCAATTTTTTGGGGCTCAATATTAAGTGTATGCTATTAACCATGTTCGTTATGCTATCATTGGTTTCTAACAATTCATATTTACAGTAACAATGGTCTGTAAGTGAGCATGCATTGATGATGGTCTGTAAGTGAGCATGCATTGATGATGGTCTGTAAGTGAGCATGCAGTGATGTTAGTGAGTATTATTTTCCTGAGCAACACTAAGAATAAGTTTTACACTGTCATAGAAAAACATTAGTTTGAATTATAGCGAGCTACTAAATGGCTTTTCAAAAACATCATTCAAAACTGAAGAATTTATTTAGCATTCCAACATTTCAATTGAAATGCTAAAATTTAACCAAGGCCTTTTGATTTATTACTTATTACACACAGTATATAATTATTGAGATATATACTCAGTAAGGAGAGTTATATATTGCGTAAATACAGCTAGTACGGTATATAAAGAGTCACTTATGTGGAAGAATGTATGCAGCAAATGAAGGTGGTGTAAAATTGAAAGAGCACACCAGCCAATAATTTGTGCTTGTAAAATCTTAGATCCTTAATCACTTCCTTCTCTAGTCCAATGATTATACCTACTCAAGAAAGTGATTATAACTTATTTAGATCGTGTTCATAGAGCTTCATCGGATCATGGCTAAACCTTGTCTAGATCATTTTAGACCTGCACTAGACCATCTTTGAAGTTACCTCTAGACGATATTTACAGAATCTTTAGTCCGGTACACTGGCGATAGTCAGTGCAAGGAGCATAGGCGACGAATTTCAGCTGGAGAGCTTACGGTATACTTGAAACTCAAAGTGGACCATACTTTACGGTACATTCAAGGTGGACCATACTTTGATATCTGACCCTCGGGTCAAGAACACCTTACACAGCAGATTTGTCCGTTTCAAATGTTCGGCTATAATGACCTATGAGACCGTGCACGAGGGAAAGGGGAGGAGCCAATTGTTGTCGATGATCGCGCTGGTCAGTACGTGTTAGAATGCCGTAGTGGACAGAAAGCCTGCTGGCAATCCAATGACCTAGAGGTTATCACGCTACCTGTGGTGTAATGGGTCAGAATTACTGGGCGCTATGTATGTAATAACATAGCGACCCTCGTGGCACGGTAAATAAATTAACTGAACGGGAACCTTTCGCTTTCCCATACATTTCTCTCAAATGACGTTTTTCACAATGGACAGTAAATGGCGCCAATAACAGTTTATTGCTCAGTTTGACAATGGTAATATCAATTTTGATTTCACCAAGACGTTCACCATGCATACACTGAAGTTATTGACTTCACGGAATGGCTCCATAATTCTGATAATGAAAATGAAATGAAAATGAAATGAAAGTGAAATGAAAATGAGATGATAATGAAATGAAAATGAAATGAAAATGAAATGAAAATGAAATATAAATGGAATTAGACTAGATTAGATGAACAACATGACATTAAATGAACTCTTCTATTGTAAATTTGAAAAAATTGACGTAGTTGAAGACAGAATTAAGAACAGTCGTAACTGCAGGCCAATCTTGGGTCTTGAATATAAGAATTCTCATCGGCAGAGTCGCTTCAACCGTAGTCGGGGAGATGTGCACTGTACCAGGGTGGGATTTGTCGGGGGGGTTGGGGGGGGGTTCGACCCCCTGGCGGATGTCCCGACCCCCCCCCACCTGGCTTCGGAAAAAAAAACCAGGGGGGGGGTCGGTTTTAGAACGAACCCAGGGAGGTCGGTCCAATTTTGGACCGTCGCCACCCCCCGCTCGTCAGAAATTTTTTGACCGTCGCCACCTCCCGCCCCCCGCTCGTCAGACCGTCCGACCCTCCCCCCCCCCACCTCATTTTCGACAAATCGCACACTGCGTAACTATACTATTTCAAAACTAAAATTACTGTATATTTTGTCAGCAAAGATATATATATATATATATATATATATATATATAATATATATATAACAAAAAGTCACACGAAAGTTCGCTGATCGTTTTTGAAATGGTCTGGTTAAAAACAGCTCTATAGTTGTTGAAGATCTGTGAACATCATGTACAGTAATTTTTGTCAACCTCATGTTTGTCAAACTCATGTCGACATACGAACATCCGGTCCCGTTAAAACTAATTATGTAACTAGGACCTCATTGCTCATCATGGGTAAAAGAAATCTAGGACGGACATGCTAATATGAGCTCGAAGATTGTACCTCCTGGATTCAAATCGCTAGTCCCGCGTTTAGTTCATGTTGACAATTAACAAAATTAAATTAATTATTGAATGTCTGAGGGATTGAAAGTTGGATGTTGCTATTTATTCTGTAATTAATCATTGTTGTCATTTAATGTCATCATCGTATGCTCAAGTGTGAGTTTAGTGACCCAGCCATTCCAAAGCTTTAGTGTCTGACTCGTGTATTACCATTTCCTGCAGAGTGCAGACCACCTTCGAGCCTCGTTAACGGACATGAATGAATGACGTGTGACATAGTCTGCATGTATCTACACATGCACAGAGATCACTGGTAGCCAGGGCCTCTTTCTTTTGGCAGGATCTGCAGTGTTATGTGTTGATACATTTAGTAGAATGTCACGTTACGTGATGGCTATTTGGTACTGTACTGGTTATGCAGATTGGTCACATTAGAATAGGCATCATTCTTACCAGCAGTGAAAGTTTGGAGTTAATCATACAAGGGCAGCACTTTGCACAGCACTGTATCGGATTAGGCCTAGCCTGTGTCATCATGTGGGCGACTACAGTCCAGATTTCAGGTTTTCAATCACAAGCAAAGTTACAAGCGTGCATATTTCTTGCTTATCTTTTATCACAATGTGTGGTATGTGAAGGTGTAAATGGACCTGAAATATTTTATATGTGCAGGCTTGCATATACGTGAAAAATATTCGAACGAGCGCCCATTGAAGCAGGCAACACATGGGTCTATGCCTGTAAGTTGCTATGAAAGTGGTGCAACAAATGAAGCGTCGAGTTGGACTAGTGAAGTGATGAGTTGGACTAGTGAAGTGATGAGTTGGACTAGTGAAGTGATGAGGTGGACTAGTGAAGTGATGAGTTGGACTAGTGAAGTGAAGAGTTAGACTAGTGAAGTGATGAGGTGGACTAGTGATGAGGTGGACTAGTGAAGTGATGAGTTGGACTAGTGACGAGGTGGACTAGTGAAGTGATGAGGTGGACTAGTGAAG
This sequence comes from Buchholzia appendiculata, assembly GCA_034694885.1. Classification (NCBI taxonomy): domain Eukaryota; kingdom Metazoa; phylum Annelida; class Clitellata; order Enchytraeida; family Enchytraeidae; genus Buchholzia; species Buchholzia appendiculata. The sequence goes on from JAQFYQ010002314.1 coordinate 9,724, forward strand.
TGATGAGGTGGACAAGTGAAGTGATGAGGTGGACTAGTGAAGTGATGAGGTGGACTAGTGAAGTGATGAGGTGGACTAGTGAAGTGATGAGGTGGACTAGTGAAGTGGTGTATAAATGGACAGTCCAGTTATTGCGCTCGTCACCGTTTGTCGTCATGACGTCTTCCTGACGTGAATCCATTCAGTTTTCTGAGAAACAGATCCTTCTTCGTGTGCGTGCAGCAACATTTCTTAATTACTGACTTTTATTCACGTTCTTCATCACAGCAGAGATGTAATTGCGTTTTGTGAATAGAGACTTGGACAGAGCTACATCAACAAGTGTCAGAGCAATTCATCTAGACTAGAACGAAGATAAAGTGTGCTTACAAACAGTTTGTATGCTTTTGTGGACTCTAGCTAAATGACTAAAATCTGTAATCTTCTTTAATTGTACTCAACCACTAGATTTAATGGTGTAAATCCGTACACACTGAACCTGCATATAAATTCTTGAATGAATCATTAATTCAAATTTGCCTTATTAAGATGTGTTAATGCCAGTCTTGTAATCAAGGTCTCAGAGTTCGAGGCCAAGGCCAAGACCAAAACCTTAGGGTATGATACCAAGATCAAAGAACAAAACCTTAGGATTCGAGATCAAGACCAAGGCCGGTATTTAACACCGGAACAATTCTTAAAGCAAAGATTCAACAGTTGATACGAAATATATGTTAGAGAATTGTTACCTACTAGAATAACAGAAAACATTGAAGCATTATGCATATAAAAGAGAAATAATAGCAGACTTATTATATCTGCAAAAATGATAGACATTTAGGCATTATTTTCAAAATTGTTCAACATGGATGAGAAGCATTATACAAATTCTATGTTTTTCGTAACCTAATCTAAGTTAGATCGCGTAATCCAAAGTTACATTTCGGTATTATATTTCCAAAGATCTAGAAGAGATCAGTTTGGCGTATTATGGCACATAATATACAGTGTATGGTGCGAAATATTTCTTGAGGTCAAAACGTCTACAGTGTATGAGCCCTATACCTACGTAATGAGAAGTTTCACTTAAAAATTAAGAAATATATTCAAGCTTGAAGCCAGTTTCGATACCTTTAAATGTCACATCGCTTGATCAAGACCATGACCAATACCTTAGGATTCGAGACTACGACCAAGTACAAGACCACAGGATTCGAGACTAAGACCAAGTACAAGACCTTAGGGTTCGAGACTAAGACCAAGTGCAAGATCTTAAGGTTCGAGACTAAGACCAAGTGCAAGACCTTAAGGTTCGAGACCAAGACCAAGTCCGGAAAAATCACAATAAAACATTTAAATCATTGAAAACTTATTAGTGAAACCAAACCGTAAAAATAATACAACGTTTAGTGTCAAGTCATGTTTGCAAATGTAGGTCCAATACCCGAAACGTGACCACTTTGTTTTCTGATCACTTATCGTTTAATCAATTTTTATCCAGGTAAACTGCTGCTATACTAACTTAATTTACCTTTTGGAAATTGGGTATTGCGACACTTGGTCCCCAGCTACTTAATACTGCGACAATTGTTACCGACCATTCAGTTCTTTGTTGTATGTCTTGCAAACAACGTCACGAATGACTGCTTGCGCAAGAGTTGACTACTATTTATCTAGTTACACAGATCCTGGTCAGCTATTTATAATAATTCTAGCACCATGGGGCAACGGAGATTCTGTTTTTTTGCGTGCCATAGCCCACATTTCCAACCAAAGACCTAAATTGACCTCTGTCGCTGGATTAATGTCATACTTTTACTATTTTTCTGTAAGTGTTATGAAGAGTTACTATAATCTTAAAATAACACATTTTGAACGAATTTATACTTGTATTTAGAATAAAATTTCATTGCGCTTAACCAGGTCCAATTGTGCATGCTACTTTTCTGCGTATTTTTTATATAAATAGTGATATTTGGTGGCTTATGACCTTATCATAACTTACCCAATGCGTTAACCCCCCAAAGGGGGGGGGGGTTAACGACGTTCAAAATTAAAGAAGTAGGGGGGCCCAATGCACGTTTTCACAATACAGGGTGAGGCAAATAAAAGTGGACCCCTAGCGAAATTTGAATAATTCAATAGCCAGTAAATATTTTGATACCA
>JAQFYQ010002315.1:0-11866 GCA_034694885.1 Buchholzia appendiculata
CGTAAAGTCAAAAGGATCGATAGGCCACGCTTTCACGGTCTGTATTCGTACTGAAAATCAAAATCAAGTGAGCTTTTTTCCTTTTGCTCTACGCGAGGTTTCTGTCCTCGCTGAGCTCAGCTGCCAGCAGCTGCTGGTCTTAGAACTCCCAGCAAACCATGGCACTTAACAGCAAAGTTGTCAATATACTTTGCCGTAATAAAGTGCTTATAAAGTGTAGCTCCCAGTAGCTTACCCGGGTAGGCCTAACTACCGAAAGGGACCGAAAGTAACTGCATGGGCATACATGCAAAAAATGATAATGGAAAAAGTTTTACATTTTTGAATTTAAAATCCTGGCAAAATGTTATATAAGCCCTAACCCGCCTGCGCCGCCCAAGTGGCGGCTCGTTATTCTCTTCTCGGCACGGACACCGAGTTCGATGGCTGATTTATTTGCTGTATGCCAGCAAGATTCTCATTTGACTAGGCCTTCGTGCCGAATCTGTGAGGGTTACCAAGCGCACTACTAAGGAGTCCCACATAGGACAAAACACAGTGTCTAGTGCCAGTTCAAAGCCTTAACCCTAACACTAACCTATTGGGGCGTGTTATCGGCTAATTGAATATGAACGACGAGAACTGCATGCCTTACCCTACTGTCAACCGTGGCGCCGTCGTCTCGGGATCAGTATGGGATGTCCTTACTAGGTAAGCAGTTCGGTATGATCAGTTGTTGATCGCCGTGGTCGTGTCGAGAGAGATTAACGAGTCGTGCTGGGGATGTGCCCGTGCTTTTTGATGTGTATAACCCTAACCAAAACCCGACATAACTAGGTAATAATCAAGTCTATTACTTCAGTCGGTGAGGGTAAGCCGGTAGGCCTAACTACTGAAAGGGACCGAAAAGGACTGAAAGGGACAGAAATGGACTGAAGTGAAACAAATGGAACCTCATAAAGGGACCGAAAGGGACTCAAAGGAACCAACATGGACTGCAGTGAAACACATAGAACCACATAAAGGGACGGAAAGGGACCTAAACGAACGTTTTGTTATTATTTGTAATTTATTTTCGCTATTATATCGAAACCTGGATTAACCAAATAGTTTTAATAAACTGCATGGGAAACTGCTAGGGTTAAGATAGGATTAGGGTTGGGGTTAGAGTTATGTCGGGTTTTGGTTTGGGTTAGGGTTATGGTAGGGCTTATATAACATTTTGCCAGGATTTTAAATTCCAAAATTTAAAACTTTTTCCATTATTATTTTTTGCACGTATGTCCATGCAGTCCCTTTCGGTCCCTTTCAGTCCCTTTCCGTAGCTAAACCTACCCGGGTAAGCTACTGGGAGTTACACTTATATGCACTTTACTACGGCCAAGTATTTTGACAATGTTGCATTAAGTGCCATGGTTTGCTGGGAGTTTTAAGACTAGCAGCTGCTACCCTACCCAGAGAGCCAGGGGCGTAGCCAGGACTTCATTTCGGGGGAGTTTTTGGAAGTCAAACATTTTTGATGACCTGTTTAAAAAAAAAAATTCTGGGGGTTTCGACTTAATTTTTGTTGGTACTTGTCTGTTATGCGACCACTAAGAATATCTACAGCGTTTCTACAGTAGCGTCGTAAAGAATTTATGGGGTTCAAGGTAGGGTTTATAGGGTTCAAGGTACGGCTCCTCTCAAGACGATGCTCTGGCTTGAATCGCTTGGCTTGAAGTTGGAAGAAAGCAAAAGATTGTGACTGGTCAAAGACATTCAGGGAAATCGGTCTCATCCGTACTTCAGAGGATTCTTTTATACAGTAATTGATACGGGTGAATCAACTGCATCCGTTAAGACCTTGATTGAAAATAAACGATTCAATATCCAGACTTTGAATTCCACTGTTGTTGAACTTCAATCCCATGAATTCCTCTTTAAATTTTGAACTCTAGATGTGATGGCTAATTTAACGCTCTGTATCGTGCAACTGTCACATTGACTTTCATTTTCTAACGAATTAGCCTTGAACGTCATTCCCGGTGATTGGCAATATTACCGAGTTTCCTGTGTTGCCATTGAACTGAACTAATTCTATAGGTCTCCATTGATTCTGCCACACAGCTGTGCAAGTAGTTAGGACATCAGTTGCTGTAAAGCTTTCCACCGTGACCCCGTGATGTCTTAATGCCATCATGATGTCATTCATAGTGATAATTAAAATTTTTTGAACACACAGCAGATTTATTAATTAATTAAATTTGTTGAAAACAAATTAACCATTTTTAATCCGTAAATATTCTTTGTAATTACATGTTATGCAATGTAATTTTATATTTGTTTATTTCAGCATGGCGGGAAATCATGGATATTTTTACGAGATACACTCCATTCGAGATAGATGCATTTTATGTGATCATGAAGATTCGTGATTATTTATCGAACATAGTGTAATCATTACCGATATTTGTACTTTAATGTGCAAGACTTTCTGATGTTCTCTCAAACTTCAATGCCTGCCTGGATAAAGTATCACAAATGAGTTGCTAAGCTTTTGTGACTAAGCGTCCTCACCGTGAACAGATGAAAGTGTCGCTGATATTGTGCAACCGTGATGTTGCTGATGTTGAAGCAGTACCTGGATATGTACAGTTTTATTGGCCCCGAGATCTACGAACAGGAACTACAGACATACCTGATGCAGCTCTCCATTTAGTTTGCACTCGCATTCTTCTGAAGTTCCATTCAGATCCCTTTGATGCTGATGACATTTTAAATCTACTTCTTATTGATAAGGAAGATTCTGATGGCGAAAGAAGTGAAATTAAAGTTGAAAATGACGACGACTGGTGCTGGAATAGTATTGCTCGTTTCGTGGATGAAGTGAACGCGAAATTTTCAGATCGTTTTTCGCGTCTTGTCCAGTGTATTTGTGATGCAGGTCGTGGGCTCATAATTAATCTCGACCAGCAGTATTTCCCAGATAACGTGCTCTTAGATAAAATCTTGGAGTTGTGGGTTTCCGAGGAAGTTTTTTGCGATGAAGATAAGTTTGAATTACCTCTGGACCAGCTGAGAAAGTCAGAGATACAAGATAGAGATGTACCAAAACCGGTCTACTATTCTGCTCAAGTTTGTATTGCAGAGCGTATTATAAAGAAGATCAGATTTATATTTCAGCACCATCACAAGCAACCTTTAGGAAAGGAATTGGATCAATTCACCGATTTTGATTTTAGAATTTATACTGCGAGATCTAATACGCTGGAGCAGCAAACCGTCAGGAGATTGTGTCAACGACATGCTGCATGCTTCAAATGCGATGCATACGATAATTCACAGAATATAAAAAAACTTGCTGAAGAAAGAGTGCAAAAGTATATCTTAACAAAAGACTTTGATCATGAAAAGTTACTCACATTGGTTAAAGAAAGACCGTGGATGCTGTTTCTCGTCGTTGCTGATGAAGCGCATTGGGGAATTGCTAATGGTTCAGCAACAGGGACAGAAGGAGCTAACAGTAAGCTGATAAATGCTTGGGATCATGTCAACTACCCAAATGTTATCGTTCTACTCGTATCAGCTACTCCATGGAATCTGTTGACAAGGAATTCGCATGTACCGGAGATTAACGTAATAGAAGATAATGTCTCGAAGCAGTTTGAACTGGTTACGAAAGAGAATACGGGCGATTCCAGTAGGCAAGTAGAGGGGTTAGAGTTCGGTGTAAAGACGGAGTTGAATGTGGTGAAATGGATGGAAAGCATGGATCACTCACTGGAACATGGAGTAATTGTCACGCTTAGAGTACCTCAAGAATTGGGTAAGAATTGCTTGTACTTCTCTATGGGAGAAGCGGCGGATGAAAGTGGCTTGTTTGCATTGGCCGTTACCGAAGATAGGAGTGGAGCAATGCCACTGCTTGTGAAGAGATTTGGAAATCACGTGGAAATTAGAAGCTTCGACGAAGAATTCTCACTTGTAACTCTGCGTAATTCAGCAACCAGAAGTAATGGATTAGGATTCATTTCACGCTCGGATCAAAGATTGCAGAATGTTGAGAATGTGAACTTTCGTTTTCATCTTGAGACAGAGTTTGGTGAAGACATTTTAGAAATTAAAATTTACAATGATAATACAAGTCATGCGTATTTACAGTATGACAAAGCGACAGGCAGCATTCTTTTGGGCAAAAATCCTACTTTTAACCGACATTTAATATTTCCTTGCCACGACTTGAAATACACATTTATTATTGACACTCGGCGTCGTGCCGATGCGACTGATTACGGAGAGCAATACTTGTCATTGAACTTCTACTTTAACTCCATCCGCAATGCGGAAAAGGAACATCGTCTTATTAGATCTGACGACGATCTGATAGTTGAAGTCATGAATGAGTTTACGGATGTCTCCTATGATGAAGTGTTGGCAGCTGAATATTCCTATTACATCTTGCTCGTATTTGCTAAAAGGAATTATCCAATAACTATAGGCAGGTTAGAGGCATTTTTAAATAACCCAGGTGAAGAATGCAAGGATTATATTCTATGTTTGGAACAAAAGCTGAAACTGTTTGTGCAGAAACTGAACGCTCGTGCCTACGACGAGTATGTCGATAAAGCACTTAAGCCAGTTTCAGCTGAAATCTTCCAGAAAGTAGTTGAGATCAAAACTAGAAGCACCTTTGATGCTTTGGGAGAGGCTGTGAAGGCCGTTAGTAAGAGAATTGAACCGAGTAAGGACGATTGTTTGAAATTTGTCGACGTGTTGTTGCAGTGTGCTTATCATGCAAATGACCTTGGAAAATTTTCCGATGATATGCAGAAGATTGTCAGATCGATAAGTGAAGCATCTGACAGCCGAATATGCACAATTAGCGATCAGCTTGAAAGGAATGGTGGATTTTCTGAAGGAAACGTGATAAAGGTTTTATCTGATTTTGAAACATTCAGGATTGTGAATGACTTGATATTGGCCGAAATACCAGCGGAAGGATTGCGTGGAAAGATGAAGGTTGTGAGACTTACGAGTAATCGGCTAGCAAATATGTTTTACTCCAGCGTAAGTCTAGCCAGGGAAGTGGGTTGTGAAGATAAAACAGAGTTCTACTTTGAAGTGATTCGTAACTATGGGAACCAGACGTTAACTAATCATGAAAGATCTCCAGCAGTCTATCGTATTTGGCGTATTCTGCAGCGCAAACAGTGCAACTACACGGATTCAAAAACATTAAAGCTTTGTTCTTGTGAGACTTACGACACGGCCAGTGGATTGATTAGATGCAAGAACTGTAACCACGAACACTGGCCCATCTGCCAGTTCTCTGATCTTGATCGACTTCCGTGCATCGTGATATTAGTGGAATGCGGACGTTTTGGTGACACATTCCCTCCGAGCTTTGATGTGTTGGATCTTCGTGCACGACAGAGAACTCAACAGAATTCATCCAGCCTTACGTCTTTGATTCAGGAACTCGGCCGGCTGTGTCGTTATCAGGACAAGTCTGACATGACTGCACTAAGTGCACTTCCTTATGCTCTTGTATCGCAGCAGTTGTTGCGTGGGTTTCGTCAAACTCTCAAGTCAAGTGCTGCCTTTTGCAGTTATGGTAAAGGTAGTAATGTAGATACATACATCTTGAGCCGGCCGCAGGTTAAGTCTCGTAAAACTGCTAAACATAGCGAACAACAACTTGATTTGTTTTCTGTGGGTATGTTTCTTAATCATGATGCAAGATTGGAGGCTGAAGAGGATTTACGAATTCGTCAAGAAATTGGTTGCATTCGTGAAATTGAGTGCGACATTGATATCAGAAATGCTTGCAGAAGAAATACTGAAGCAGGCCCGGGAAGCTATGACTACAAAAACACGCAACGGCATCTTAATAGACTGCTGCTTCATGCCGAGCCACAGATTGGAAAAACTGGTGCTTTTTTGAATACTATTTCGCTTCTGCGTCAAATAATTCATGGCCCAGATTCGGAAGCGATTCCGATGGTTGAAGTGTATGATAGTGAGGGCAGTAGTGACAGTGACAGTGAAGCAGAGAACACACCAGTACAATCTGCTACGAGACTTGCTTGCAACTGGGAATATCCGTACTGGAAAGATATGAGAGACGGAAGACGTCTTAAGTCAGTGATTGAGGACTCCAAGTATTCGAATGTCTACGGTGGTTACAAGTACAACGTCACTCCGCAGAAGATGATGTCCAATGTGCCCTTAGTTAATGAGAAACGCTATGTTGTTAGTAAAGATTGTTCTCCTCAGAACAGGTTCACTACGTTCAACCATCGTGAGCACAGCGACTGCAAAGCGTGTAGACGTGATGCCAGTGTTGCATTTCCTGAGATTGAAATACAGGGTAGACATGTGCGCATGTCTGTGCCAAAGATTAAACGATTTCTTCCACTGTTGTCTCTACTGAGAGATAAACAACTGAATCATCAATCACTATCAATCGGCGAATCACAGTTTCAGAGCCAATCGAGTTGTACAAGCAATAACGTCAACCAGCCTGGTGATTTAACCTCGCTTGAGTCATGGATTTTCAATCCGACGTACGGCAGATCTCGAGATGCGACCGTCAACTATTGGCACACAATGATTGCGGAGCATGATGGCAGAGAAACGCGTTGTAATTACGTTCAAATTCTAGTAGTGCGATCTGACGAATACGAGTCGTATTCAAAATGTTGGCAGACTACCCATGCAATTTTAGTACTGCCCAATTCGCTGCCGGACTGCACTGTGAACGTTGAAGACGGTGGCATCGGATATGCGAGGCTGTTCATTCAGCTATTTGCCGAAGAGTTTCGTCTTGAACGTATATTTGTGATTGACGACAATGTTTACAAAGTGTTCTCAGCCGTATTCATTACTACAGATTCTGAAAGAATGATTGTGAATGGTGACGATCAAGGATCTCTGATAACTCGCGAAGTCTCGCTGTTTACGGTGCTTAAGAATATGGAAACTCTTTTCAGCTGTGGCCAGTTGCCAAATTATGTTACAAACTTTCAACCGTTTCCAGATGATCTTCAGTGTAATTGCCAGCAAGCGCATGAAGATCGCCATGTGTTTACCGGTTCATCTGACACGTACGGAGTGGTCGGAATCCTGCGCTGCCGACCAAATGCTCACAAAGTGAAGCGTGGATTCAAGAAGACGCATGTCTATTCATTCGTTCTGTTAAATATATCTGCGCTAGCTGCGAAACAGATCCGCTACAAGCCGTGGCAGGTTCACGAAGATTGCAACTTGAACAATGACTGCGACACAAACGGTCTCATCGTGTGCAAATACAGTCGTTTCTTGATGACAAAACGTCAGTTCAAAACGTGGAATCCTGAAATGTATGAATGGAATGAGCAGTCAAAACTTTGTGAAGGTGACCGTTTGAAGGCGAGCGCTGGATCTGAGGCTATATGTTTGCGATGGTTGAGATCATACGCCTGTCCAAGGCAGTTAAATGTGGTGCTATTGCCATCAGGTGAATCCACTGCGGCCGAAACAGTTCGTCATGAGAAAATTCAAGAAATCGTTGGTAACGATGAAATGAAGTCGATTCTCATAAAGTTGTCGAATTGTACTCGTCGTGAGAATCACGTCGTGGCATTGATCAACTCCGGGCGAATGAGTGACTATACGATATTTCTACGTGCACTAATTGGCTTCTTCGCCAACACTTCTGGGATCGGAGGATTTGGGAAACACATTTTGATTCTACCGGCCGACTTGTGCCTTCGTCTCGGCCTTGTGGACTGCAAGAGCTTCAGAGAGAAGCTCATCGATCCTGTGTTTGAAAATATAACACTTGTAACGGTGCTTACAACTCACAACATTCAAGAATTTAAGGTTTCATTCGTCTTGCTGAATATATCTGCAATTGGTATGTTTGAACTCATTTAATTCTTATTGTTCCAATTGTTGTATTTTATGTTTTGTGGCTATCCAGTTTAAATTATATTATTAGGCTACTTTGTCATATACCAATAGTTAATGCTAAATTGCTTTGAGCATGGTTTTCAGCACAAATTAATAATGATCAAACGGTCTAGCAAAGCTCTGTTTCCTTATTTTATTTAGGCATATACTATCTATAGGTCATCGTAATGTTAGTGTTTTACCCTAAGTGACCACTCTCCACTAAGTATGTTCTAGCACTTAAACCCTTTTGGTCTCAGTTTGTGCCTCTACGTTTTCCAGATTATATGGTTAGTTTAGCATCGTTGCAACTGCTATCAGTATCTAGTTAGCAACTTTTATTAATATTTTTAATAAGATTTTAATGCTAACTGTCATTTTAGAGTTAATGACTAAAGTAAAAGCAGCCTAATACATGGCCTAATGCCCTTCCAAGCAATAAGTGCATTGCTCATCTTTTAAACCATACTACTGAAACAATGAACTTTCTGTAATGTAATGCCCTAGTCTCTGGCAATTGTTATGAGAGAGTTACACATGGTGAAAACCTGGAACCTGTTACCGCCCTGCGTTTGTTCTAACCCACTATCACCCACCCTGTTGTAATGACGGTGTTGGCTGCCCATCACCGTGGTAACCTGTGGGTTACCATGGTTGATGGGGAACTATGCATTGTATTTCCATGAAACAGTTCCCCATTGCAGCTCGGTAAATGGGGATTTCCACCACCACTTTGTTGCCATTGCATATTGACCCGTCTCAATCTACCTGGCGTGTACAATGTAAATTTACTTAGTAATGAATACCAAATAGATTTCATTTATGATTCATGTTATAATAAAGTAAATTAGAATATTATCTGAGAACTAGCACTATACTTTATAGCACTATTGCTTTATGTACTAAATTTGTGTTTGTGGTTAAAATATCTATACAGCAATGTCATTTAATGGCTTATCGCAATGGTATGTCATTTGTAGTTAGAAATGCAAAAGATGGATTGAGATTGCGAAACGTTGGAATTTCAAAGCCGTTGAATGCATCAGCTGCTGGTACGTGATGATGTTCCTACTGAACTTTATCTTAATGGATTCTTTCGAAGAGAAAAATTGTATTCTGTTTTAGAAAATAAAATTAATCAGTTTGAAAATGCCTAAAGTATATTTTTATAAGCAGTAAAACAGTTTAAAAATAGTGTGTGAGAGAGAGAGAGAGAGATATCTTTAAATGTTTTTCAAGGTGGTTTGAATGTTTTCTTTTAAATGTTCCTTACTTGGTTCTAAAAAACATTGATGGTTGATCGGATAATAATGTGAAGGTCTGGCATTTTTAATTGCGATTAAGCTCATGATAAACCTTTACTAGCTCTCCGATATTTGAACTGAACGTTAATGCATCTCTGATATTATGTGGTTTGTAATTCATTGTAAAACAGTCTATGTTTGAAATCTCAGTTGGCTTGCAAAAGAAAACCACCAGGGTTAACGATGACGCCAGTATAGCGGGTACCTCGAAGCGTGCAAAACTATCCATGCAGGAAGTTTTGCCTAACGGCCATGACCAACGTGGTGCAAGCACTAGTCTACAACAGAACAGCCTGGCAGCGGCGTCAACAGTGTCTGCGACAGATGAGCGAGAAGACGGTCCTTCCGGTCTTCCTGCTGATGCCGAGATGTTTGATGACTACACAATGGAAATTGATTTGGCTGATCAAACGCAAGGGCCATTTGCTGACGACACAATGGATACTTCGTTTGATCCACATGTACAAGTTCCTGTCGTTGAGACAGCAAGTCTTGCCTCGGTTCAGCGGGATCAGTTGCCTTCTGGATTCTCTGAAATTGGAGAGTCGCTTGATAATTTCACCGCAATGGATACTGTCGTGCATGTGCAAGGTGAAGATCATTCTGTGCATGAAAGTGCAGTGAATAGCGCAGCAAGTCCTACGGTGATTCAGCAACCTGAAGCTCATTGTGCTGTCCTATCACCTGCAGATCGTGCACCTGATGTTCCTCCCAGTGTGTGTCAGGTAAGACAGGTACAGTAACTGTACAGTGCATTTCTTGTCGATGTTCTACCCATTGTATATAAGGTAAAATCTTTAGGAATTGTGTTGGTTTGTATTAGGTTCGTTGTTTAATTCTAGTGCAATTAACCTCAGATGTCATCAGTAGCACCCAATTGTCAATTTAAGCATGGTGTACACCTTTGGAGTATTTGTTTGATAAATTTTAAAGATCAGTGCACTGCACTCTCGCACTCTCTACTTATGTCAATCATTTGGATCATGCTTGGTCGTGTGTCGTTCCTGATGCAATTTGACTCTGTTTAGCTAATTTGCTGCGAAAATAATTGTTGCGTGTCGATTATGTCTTGAATAGAATAGAATAGAAGTTTATTTTTCCAAGCAACAACAATTATTAAACAATTTAGTCAAACGAAACGACAATGTTTGTCACCTAGATGGCTCCCCGAGGGACCTTGCGGCCTTCGCGCGGGTTACCAAAACAACTTAATTACAATTACTACATGAAAGATTACATTACGAGGGCTGCCTGGCAAAACGACCTATCTACATATTTTGACGGTATTGAGTTAAAGACGCATTTGTGTTGTTTACGACCAAACGGATCTATGGTAAAAAGTCCTATCTGCATAGTCAAGGCTATAATGAACGATTCAACAAAATTTGATAATATCCTAAGCAAATTACACAAAATTTTAACTGCTAGTATGTACTATGTACATAGGATAGTTCTAAACAGTGCTGAGATATGGCGTCAACTGGAATTAAACTGTAGCAAAATAACCTATCTGCGAATTAGAATGATTTATTAATATTAAGTTGACGTAACTTTTTATTAATTGAATTAAAACTAAATTGGTTAATATTATGTACAAATTGGTCAACATTACCTATTAATTATAATTTCTAAGGAAGGATGCCCCCTCGTCGACGATCCCGTGATGGGAAGAGAACGTATACGACGCAGGAAGTTGCAGAAATGGCAGGTATTTAATGCAATTTTCTAACGTGTTTCAATGAACGATAATAGGTCTATTCACATTGGGTGAGGGTCTTAAATTTAATCACAATGACTGTTACCTTTATTTTTACAGATATCGTTACAAAATTTTGGAATTAGATAGGAAATCCTGTACTAGGAATCCGAATCTTCAAACCGAATTGAAATCCGACTTTCGGTTCCCCCGCAAACCGGAAGTGGATTAGTGTAAAAAATAATCAATATTTTTGTTTAAACCTCGGAAGTTAGACTAAATCGAGGTCGATGAACACGAATCTGAAGTCATATTTAATTTAATTTTAATTTCCGTCTTCCGGTTCGGCTGTTATTGAGTATAATAATTATTTGGCTTGCTATTATTCGTAGTGATTTGTAAATTATAATAATTATAATAATTGACATAATAATTATAGTAGTTGTATGTAGGCAGTGTCAATTTATTAAGTAATCTAATATTTTATTATTCTACATTACGTACTTCGTATTCGAGTTTAGAAAATCGAGTTTAAGAATTATCGGTGAATGAAAGCTTCAAATTAATTAATTACAGAATTATTACAATTAGGACATGCAAAATTTTACCTGTTTTGTATTTACTTTAAGACCGAAATTTAGACACATTTTTTACTTCAAGTTAGTAAACTTTGAGTTCATATTGCATTGTATGGCTATGTGTAGGTAACTGGAACCTTGAAAGTTCAAGTATCAACACGGAATGTGATTCCTATCACCATCCAGGTACACCGCCTGTCCCTGCGCCTGCTTACTCATCGTCTGTCCATGCGCCTGCTGAATCACCGTCTGTCCATGAGCCTGCTGAATCACCGTCTGTCTATGCGCCTGCTGAATCACCGTCTGTCCATGAGCCTGCTCAATCACCGTCTGTCCATGAGCCTGCTCAATCACCGTCTGTCCATGAGCCTGCTCAATCACCGTCTGTCCATGAGCCT
>JAQFYQ010002316.1:0-11865 GCA_034694885.1 Buchholzia appendiculata
AGCGTAGTAATACGCAAGACATATAACCATCGCCAGGACCTGTCTTCGGACAGAGCACTGTCATCATCATCATCACAATATTTACTGTAGTTCTTGTTGAACGGGAAGGACCATTGGCCGCGCACCCGTGCTCATCTGGCCTAGTCGGTCGGTGGTTAAGTCAGGCGTAGTAATACGTAAGATAAAATAACCATCGCCTTTACCTGTCTTCGGACAGAGCTGACTTCGTGATAGCATCATCATCATCATCTTGTTGCAAGAAAGCTCATTGTGTAGGATGTGATAAAGAAAGGCCAATGAGGTATGACGTCACAATAAACTCATGACGTGCTCGACGAGGCGAGCAAGGAGACTGTTGGTATCAGGAAGAGCATCCGGCTATAAAATAGTGTTACATTAAATCCCAGACAGCAGTGTAGTGCACAGCGAGGTTGGAGTTGTTGCACATCTCAGTGCACGGTATAGTCAAGGTCAATGTTGGTGACGTCATACCCTCAGTTGGAAATTTGTCTGACAAGAAAACTTGTCTGTGATGGAAGAATGTCTGACACTGAAACCTGATAAAAGATGATGATGATTATTATGATGACAACGGATGTTGGATGATGATTACTTAGCTTAAAATTGTACAAACTAGATTACATGTACTTGGATCAGAATTGGCGCAGCAAGCTATGAGTAATTAAACCTCGAGATGTGTCACAGTGATGCAAGAGGTGACAAAGTTCATTCAAAGTTCAGAAGTAGCTAGAGCCAACAATGTAGAAATTTTTCCCAAAATTATTAGTAACCTAACTTAATTACAAGCGTCTGCTTGGCGGGGGGGGGACTAACAAATAAATATGAAATGTAAGAAAACAACATTTTGGTCCTTAAAAGCTGCGGAGGTCGGCACCATTGACGAGTTGAATGGCAGCAGGTAGAGGACTATGACCATGGGACCTTCGTCTTGTGGTCATTGTCCTCTGCCTTCTGCCATTCCACTCGTCAATGCTCCACTCGTCAATGCTCCACTCTGCTCCACTCGTCAATGCTCCACTCGTCAATGCTCCACTCGTCAATGCTCCACTCGTCAATGCTCCACTCGTCAATGCTCGTCAATGCTCCACTCTGCTCCACTCAACAGAACACCGGCGAACGTCATTATAACTAATCCTATAATCCAATCATGTGCTTATAGCTACTCCTACAATCCAATCATGTGTTTATAACTACTCCTATAATCCAATCATGTGCTTATAACTTACTCCTACAATCCAATCATGTGTTTATAACTACTCCTATAATCCAATCATGTGCTTATAACTACTCCTATAATACAATCATGTGCTTATAGGTACTCCTACAATCCAATCATGTGCTTATAGCTACTCCTACAATCCAATCATTTGCTTATAGCTAATCCTTCAATCCAATCATTTGCTTATAGCTACTCCTATAATACAATCATGTGTTTATAGCTACTTCTATAATCCAATCATATGCTTATAGCTACTTCTATAATCCAATCATGTGCTTATAGCTAATCCTATAATCCAATCATGTGCTTATAGCTAATCCTATAATCCAATCATGTGCTTATAACTACTCCTATAATCCAATCATGTGCTTATAACTACTCCTATAATCCAATCATGTGCTTATAGCTAATCTAATCCAATCATGTGCTTATAGCTAATCCTATAATCCAATCATGTGCTTATAGCTAATCCTATAATCCAATCATATGCTTATCTCGTATGGTCCAGTGATGTCGTCCTTAACAATAAAATTAAGTTTTCTTCATGTTGTTCTAGCATGGGCGTCATTTTCATTTGGGGATTTTTGACGAGCGAGGGGGGGTGGTAGCGGCGAGCACCAAAATAAATTTGACGAGCGGGGGGGGGGTGACGGCTCACCAAAATATTTGGAAAGGGGCTAATTGGACACTTTTTGGGGGGAAAACAGTCAAAAAGATTGCTTTCAAAACATCTTAGCCCCCCCCCCCATGCCTATGTGTGCTAGACATGGTGAGCAGCGAGTGCTGAAGTAACGAAGGTCAACCAGCTGTAAAACTTTTTTTCATGAAATCTAAAATGTCACAATTCTCATGCTCTTCGGTGTTTACTCACAGTGAAGAAGCTTTTAGATCATTTCGTCCTAATTACTGATTGAAACATTTTAGTAGCATCCAACGCTATTTAATTAACCAAAGAACTATTAATAATAATTATTGTTCACAATTGTGCCAGGCTGGACGATACATTATCGCTGATGATAATGATTTCTAATCATGCGTTATCACGCATTTCATTATTTGATTTATTACAATATCTCACATTATCCTTTATTTCAACAGCAAAATGAAGTTAATTGCACTGTTTTTGTTTATCAATTTGACAACGTCACCTGTGCATCAGCTTGAATAAACAGCAGAGTTAGCACGCGGAGTTATAATTTGCGAGCTTCGTCAGAAATAACTGACTAGTATTAAAAATAGATTCAACTGAGCACAAATATTTGTATGGATTTCGGTCTTAAGAACACTAATAAGTGGTCATTCAAATATGACGTCACGCAGGGGGAGGGGTGGTCGATGAAGTGTGACAATTTGTGACAAGGGGGAGGGGGGTTAGCCTGACATCACGCATGAAAACAAATTCATAATTTTTTGATTTTTTTCATAAATTTTTGATTTAACTGGATTTTTGGCAAAAAAAACTTCACTCAGAGGGGGGGGGGTGGGATTTGTGACGTCATTATTTAGTGGGGGTCTCGCGAGGTGTGACAGATTGTGACAAGGAGGAAGGGGATCAAAACTGCTGAAAAGATACGTGACGTCATATATGAAATATGATCGACCCCTAACCTAATCAATAAGGGTTCATTGGAGACAGTGAACCATCGTGGATTGGGATTGGTAACCAACAATTTCATCAACTTTAACAGTCCTGTAATAAACTTTCAAAAATATCAAATCGCTTTGTCTAAATAGTAGCTCTAAGAAATTACAAGAATTCACATATCCAATACCGTGAATGTTTATTTTTCCGATCACCCACTTCCCGCTCCAAATTATAACTCGAGTCTCAGTGGCGTAGCCCTGCAGATCGGGGGACACGGGAGAATGTCCCCCGTCATTCTTTGTCCCCCTCAGTCATACTTTGTGGGAATACAAAAAAATATCCTGCGATTCTGATATGATCCTGCTGATAGAACGACAGGGCTTATTTATCAGATTTAATCAGTATGTTGTTTCGCCATTTATCGTCAATGACATTACGCATGGACGTATTTATGGTATTTTTGGTTTAAATATCCCCGAATTTGAAATGAATAATGCTCTATAGTAGAAATATCTTAACAGAAGTGTAGTAGTTAACGTTAAAAAAACGTCGTGGAAGAATGTTTTTAGAAAAGGTCGTGAAGTTATCTAACTTCCAAAAGCCCCGAAATGAAATCATGGCCACGGCCCTGTCGAGCCCTGAGTAGTGATTTTCTTATATAAAATACTATACTTTCTTTTTATTAACGCTTAGTTACTGACAACTTAGAAACTAAGATTTAGTAGACGATAAAACATAATAGACACCGAGCAAACAGATGTGAGTTACTGCAGGCTTTCATTGCATTCTGCATAGTTACTGCAGGCTTTCATTGCCGACGTGTCAATAAATAAGACACATGAAAGAGATAATTTTGACAATCTCATACGGCATCAACGGTCTATGTGTGATTATATATTTAATCACATACAGTATATATTTATAAACTGGAAAAGGCTCAAATTTTAACACGCGGAACAATAATTATTAAATTCACAGAATCGTAGGATTCGTATCTGGGCATTGCAACTTGTTTTACTTAACATTACAACGTGATAGAAATTATCGCATGCATGAGGCAGTTTCATGAAGAGGGTTTGCCCGATAATATTCAAATTTGGTTGATTTGTGAGTTGATTAAACCTTAGAGCCTCTTGCTTGGAGGATACAGAGGTCTGTTACACAGTCTCAGCTGTTTAACTGTGTTACCTTGTAACAGTAACAGTAACCTCAACATGAGTCTAAATATTTAATTCTGCGTGACGTCATCAAGACAAAGAGTTGGTACACCACTGTTGTTTAGGATACAGAAATTTGATGTCTATAGGTCAAGAGTTTGTAGTGTTTGATTCAGGTGTCAAGGTCAAGCTGGTGTCAAGGTTAAGCTGGTGTCAAGATCAAGCTTATCTCAAGGTCAAGAGGCTTGATTCTCTGACTTGAAGGACAAGAGGACGCACGATGTCTGCAGTAAGGTGGATTTCTTTGATTTGCTGTTGTTTGATCATATCTGCATATTGCATGACCCATTGAATAATATATTTATAATTTGTGAACTTATCTCTGCGATATACTATGTATGTACATCATGCTTTACAGTGGAGCTAGTATCATCATCTATAATACTTTATTGATATCTGGATTTGATTATATTTTTGATAAGCTATTGTTTCATGCATTTATTTTTGCATTGCATTATGAATATTTTATATTTGTATTTTTTTATATTTGCATTGTACCGATATCTGTGTGTTGATGTTGTAACTGATTCATTTAGTCTCAGCTTGAAGCAAATCAAGCAACGATGAAAGGAAAGAAAAAGAAAAAAGGAGTTGTTCCAGAGAAAAACAACGACGACAAAGGCAAAGACGACAAAAGCAAAGACGAGAAAGGTAAAGACAAGAAGGGCAAAGACGGTGTTGACAAGGAAAAGAAAGAAAAGAAGGTAAAAACTCTCAACAGTCTGTTGTAATAAAAAAAACTTCCTTTCAGTAGTCTCTATAACTATAACTATGTTTTTATAACTGTGACTGAATATCATCATCACTCGCTTATAGTCTACTACTCACTTTCGCAAGGTGTCTCTGCTGAGCACATGTATGGACTAACTTCCTTGAGAGCTCATTATAGCTGAGTGTTTTACTGCAGCATGTGTTGCTGACGTCAACCCGTACCGGAAATGGGGTCATTTCCCTTCCTCAGAAAAGGTTATTATGCTATGTTTATCGGCAGTGAATTCAAGTACAGACTAATCCTACTATCATCAAAGAACCAAAGAGCAGAATGGTATTATAGTCTAGACTCATGCTATAGTTCTGATCAGACTATTAGGCTTTAGTCGCTTCTTACAACCCGCACTTTACCGGGATGTACAGTGGCAGTATGTACAATCTTCCCCTACCTCAAGGTGATTATAATACACAGTATAACATTGTTTGCTGTAGGCCCAATTATTATCCATATTATATGTCAATTTTTTTTATTGTTAATTTAATACATCAATTTATAACATGCACGAATTCAGTTAGCACAATTGAAACAGAGGCGTAGGCTGCAGTTATTTGGTGAAAGTTTGGCGGAAGTGAAATACAATAAATAGTCATTCTTAGAAAGATTAGGAGATAGTTTAAAGTCGTCTGCAGAAAGAGCATTCCATGCAGTCGGAGCAGACACATGAAATCCACGACAACCAAAGTGCGTTTTAACTCAAGGGATAGCATATAGTGAAATATCGGTGACTAAAAATGTTGGGTTTTAGTTATCAAGTGGTTGAAAACAGTGCGTTGAACTGGCTAGCTGTCACTGTTCTAATAAACCTTGAAACTAACAATGATAAAACTGGAACCCTTACATAACTGCTGAACAATGGTTTTGGTTTTATTGTACACTCGATTGTATCACACCTGTAGACCACATGCATTGCTTAACTTGTGTGCAGAAAGGAAAGGTCAAAGCAAAGGAGGAAACCGCTGCCCCTGTCGAACAAGAAAAGGTATAACTATAATTTAATACCATATAAACATCATCATCGTCGTCGTCGTCGTCATAATCATCGTTGACATCGTCGTCATCACTATCGTCGTCATCATCGTCGTCATGGTCGTCATCATGATCATCATCATCGTCGTCATCATTTATTGTTTGATCTATTCTAGACTTCCATGGTGCAAGATTTGTCAATATCAGCTCTGCTTGTTGAGCCTGTGAGATCACTAATGATTACTAGGCGTTTTATAATGCTCAACCTCACTGGGTATGATATAGATCAATACCGGTACATGACTGAGTGGATATGATATAGATCAATACATGACTGAGTGGATATGATATAGATCAATACATGACTGAGTGGATAAAGGTATGTAGTGACTCTGATGAATGAATGAGTTTCCTGGATTCCTTGATAGATTTTTTTAACACCGGTTTTACACAATACTTAAAATGTTCTAGAATGTTCCATAGAGAGTAGCATTCTTAAAATCACGTGATAAGTAATGCGCTGGATGGTAATTATAACAATCCCTTGGAGTTTTCTGTCTGGATTAATCTTTGTAATAACTGCACAATCACCAGGAACTCCTTCTCGTCCTCCGGTTAATCGTTGGAAACCTGAGCTGATCGTTGAGAGATCGTGCAAGTTGATTAGAAAGATATGTGCCAAGAATTATGAATTTTCTACTCAGTAATTCCTCATAATTCCTCATGATTTTAGTCTTATATTTAGTTCGTTGTATCTAACAATATGTGAGTTCCAAGTAGGTGAAGTATTTTGTCGGCGGGTTTGTTGCAGCCTCCAGACCCGTATGAGAAAGAGTACACAATCATGGAGCAAGGCTTCGAGCAGGTACATTGTATTCCTAGTAGAACGAGATTTGGGTTAAAAATTTGTTTCATACTAATAGTGATGTAAATTATCATTGTTATTTCTAATGTTAATATGGTTAAGTTGAACTGTCCATACTCTCTCTATTGAATGAACTGATCCTATGTGCTGGTTGAGCTGCTTCTAGGTGTTGGTTGGTTGAACTGTCTTGGTGTTGATTGAACTGTCTAGGTGTTGGTTGAACTGTCTAGGTGCTGGTTGAACTGTCTAAGTGTTGACTGAACTGTCTAAGTGTTGGTTGAACTGTCTAGGTGTTGGTTGAACTGTCTAGGTGCTGGTTAAACTGTCTAGGTGCTGGTTGAACTGTCTGGTGAGAAAGGTTTCGCTAAGTTTCGTGATGAGTATGATAAGGTTCTGAAGGCCCTCAAGGTGGCTCACACGAGCGAGAGAAAGCTGATGATGAAGTGTTACAATCTGAACGCAGAGGTTGAGACGAACAAAGGAAGACTCGATTCAACCCTCGGAATGTCACAGGAGGACCAGCTCGTCGTCGAAACTCTCAAGAAGGTTTCCCATTTTTTCCATTCTCAATCTTGTTCTTTTTCTTGTTTTTATTTTTCATGTTTTTGGTGTTATTCTTTGTTGTTTCTCTTTTTTTTATCTCGTTCTGCTTCACTTCCAGTGCAGATATCCAGCGCAGATATCTTGCATAATTAGAATGCCACTTCCAAGTCCTTTGTACTGTTCACTTGTAAATGTATCATGACTCTTTTTATTTAGCAAACTCTTGTACTCCTGTTATGTTCTGCTAATAACAAAACAGTAAGTGCATTAAAGCTAAATTACATTGAATAAAAACTGCATTGGATAACTCTCTGTAAGAATCAACTGAACACATGTTGTATACATGAAGGGCCTTGAAGGCCTAATAATGGTGATTTCTTACATTCGCTAACTAATTCGAACTAAGTCCAGAGCCAAGTCGAAATATCATAATGAAGAGCGCTGGTTTATTTTCCAATCTGTCGGAGAGAATTCATGGACAGCATTTTGTGGAACTGTGCATGGCACTTGTACCCGGATATAAGTTTCTCCATGCGCTATTTGTTTGTCTTTAGGAAATGGAGAAGGTGTGGAAACTGCTGGATGTGTCTAATGACAGAGAGAAGGAGACTCGTGCGAACACGTACACCCTGAAGACCGAGGTGGAACAACTGGCACGCCTCGTGGACGAGAGTGCCAAGAAACAGGGAGTGGAGTCCAGGCAAGCAAACCGCACTTCACTCAAACTGGACATAATATAAGCAATAAAACACTTTATAGTTCTACTCAATTTGTCGTTTAGTGAGCAACCATTGCATTCCTTTATCCATATTAACGTTATAAAAGAGTGATGATGATGATGACGATGATGCTGATGAATTATTAATTCAGGGGTTGGCCTGAACCTTTAAACGCTGATATTTGAATAAGAAGATCCTTCTTTGATGATAAATACTCCATGATAGCCTTCATTGTTGAGTGACATACTCTGAGTAGATGTCAAAGTTGCTTTGTAGCAATCAAGAATATTTACTAAATGGAAATACCCATTTCGACTGTGTTATTATTATAACTATTTATAACACGCACAAATGTCAAAACATAGAATTGAATCATAGGCGCGTGATGAGATGAATCAATGAGATGAGATGAATCAGAGGCGTGATGAATCAGAGGTGTGATGTTCGCGATGATATTCTATTTGTAAAAAATTGGTATAAAAAATCGAGTGTGGTAAATTTTCTTGATTTGATAACTTGTTTCAAAGTTTTATTTACATAAATACTACTTCGATAGAAAATCATTGTATAATTCAATTAATGTTTCATCAGTCACTTAATTATCAGTGAAACAGTACAACACAAAGTCTTATATTCTTACTTACTCGATAGTTTCTTAATCTTAATGACGATGATAACGAGGACGGTGAATTGGTGATAACCACGATGATGATGTTAACTTTGACGATGATGATGATAATTTTGACGACGATGATGATGACGACAACGATGACGACGAATATGACAAAGATGATGACTCTGTTATTGTTGATGTAGTTTATGAGTTGATTACTAAGCTATGATGATGACCATTGATGTTGTAGTCTATTTGAGCTGATGAGACTGAAGGAGAGTTTGATGGCACAGAGGGATGAGAAGATCAAGGAGAATGAAGAACTAAAGCGCAAGATGGCTGAGATGCAGGCGAGCCTGAATGAGATGACAGAGAAAGCAAACAGCGCCAGTCAACGCCTTACAATCGTTAGTACTATTACCAACCATTTATACGGTAAACATTCATATGATATACATCTCATGCCGAAATGAAGATTTTGCGCGTTGGGCGCCAAGTTTTGTTGCAGTCAGAATCTTGCATCTTGCATTTCTAGAAATCTGAATAATATTGTATGAACAAGAAAAATAAATCAAATAATTATATTGAAATGAAATTGGCTAGACTGGTATGAATATAGTTTCTGAACTGTTGTAAGCTTAAGCTGATTGTGTAAAATGATTAAGCTGTCAAAGTTTGTTCATAGATTCTTTCTACGTTACATAGTGAGTGTACACGTGTGTGTAGATCGAGAGAGAGATCAACAGTAGGGACAGCGACGGTCAGAAGGATGCCAGAGAGAAGGACAAACTTCAGAGAGATCTTCGCCATGCCCAGACCGACAAGGAGCACATCAGCAGTGAGATGAAGAGACTAAGAACCACGGTGGATGCCCAGCAAACTGAGAACGCCCGTCTCGAAAATGTCATCAAGGATCTTAAGGTAAACGAGTTGTAACAGATATTCTGTGTTAAGGTAGATCTGTTACAGTCTGTACAGGCCTAGAGTCCAGGTCAACCGCCAATTCAGTTAGCTTAACATAGATAGACCAGTTAGTCTATGATGGATCAGTTAGTCTATTTTAAGATAGAGACAAGGTAGTGTATAAAGATAGACCAGTTTCAATCTTAAGATAGAGAGCAGTTAGGCTATCTTAAAATGAAGCCAGTTAGTGTACCTAATATTGATAGAATACAATAGTTTTGAATAGTTTTAGTTTATCTGAAGATAGATTAATTAGTTAATCTATCTTAATAGAGATGGACCAGTTAGTCTACCTTAAGAAGCTGATTATAATTATCTATCTTAAGATAGCTGTTTTGATATAGTTATCTTAAGATAGCTGTCATCACTAGATCTGACACATGATAGGCGGAACAGCCTCGTATTGTTGGAAAAGAAGAGTAATTTCATCGATTAAGATTAATACAGAAGTTAAGATAGACAGCAATACGTCATTCTGTGTCTGCTTGCGTGTCTGTCTAGATGCTTGTCTATCCATCTATAAGTCTGTACATATCACTGTCTGTCTGTCTGTCTGTCTGTCTGTCTGTCTGTCTGTCTGTCTGTCTGTCTGTTCCTTTAAGTGTGTTTGTCTGGCTGCTCATGTATGTCTGTCTGTGTGTCTGCCTGTTTATAAGTCTGCTTGGCTGTCTGTTTGTCTGTTTGTTTGCCTATCTGTCTGTCTGAATTGTTCACGACTATGAAAGAAGTCTGTATATTTGTCTGTACATCTGTCTGTATGTCCGTGTGTCTATACATCTGTCTGTGTGTCCGTGTGTCTGTACATCTGTCTGTGTGTCCGTGTGTCTGTACATCTGTCTGTGTGTCCGTGTGTCTGTACATCTGTCTGTATGTCCGTGTGTCTATACATCTGTCTGTGTGTCCGTGTGTCTGTACATCTGTCTGTATGTCCGTGTGTCTGTACATCTGTCTGTATGTCCGTGTGTCTGTACTTCTGTCTGTGTGTCCGTGTGTCTGTACATCTGTCTGTATGTCCGTGTGTGTACGTGTCAGAATCTGATGGAGAAGAGCAGCAAGGACAGTGAGAGTTGTTCGGTGAAGTTGAGTCGCATGCAGACCGAGTACGCAAGTATGGAGTTCAACTACCACCACCTACTGGCCGACAACCTCGACAAAGCAGAGACACTCAGGGTATCATATACACCACTACATAAACACACATACACACATACATACATGTATGCACACATATACACACACTAGTACATGCCAGCATACACACATATACACACAAGTGAATATACACAGATACACACAATGCACACAAGCACACCAGTGTATACACACATACACATATGCGCACATACACACACGCGTGCACCAGTACATACACACACATACACGCGCATACACACATATATAATTATACATACAAAATGAACATATAGGTGGAGCCATACACAAACAATTAATATACACAAGGTTTGGAGTCACACACAGACAACACATACACAAAGATTTAAACAGCCCGTATACATACAAGAGAGAAATGCAGAGATGCTTTGGCTGCTAAACACATACGCTCGCACGTTTACACTTATTCACAGACAATATATACCTACTGGTTCCATTGATGCATCTTATGTCGTCTAATGTTGTGTGTTCCTAAGTGTACCTAAAGAAGATGTACTTTGTGTAGATCATCATGTACATTGAGAAGCCCAATGGAATGCAGATGAGCCAAGGAATGATGATGTCTTGTGCTGTGTAGTTGAAGGAGGAAGATCTTCAGAACTTGAGGACAGAAAACCAGAAACTGTTGAAGCAGAGGGATGGTATGGCACGCAAGGTTCATGCCAGCGATGAACAGCTCGTTTCCATGACAACACAACGCGATCAGATCAGGGGTCACATGACTGAACTTCAGAAAGGTTGTCCATCTCATACGTCATCACCTGTCTACTTATAACGTGTGCCTCTTCATTGGATTAATTTATTTCAATGGTTTGTATGAATTTGTATCTGGTATCAAATTAATATCTGAATTGTAATGATTTTTTTAAAAGTGAGGTCATCATCATTATCTTCATCTTCAACACTTTGCTTCAGTTTTTTTTGTCATGAAAGGTTTGATTCAGTCTCATTATGGCTGAATTTTTACGGGTGCATGTTCCTGCTGACATCAACCCGTACAGGGAATGGGTGATTTCCCTTCCTCGTATGACTTAAGTGTGTAATTGTCCCTTACCTTCATTCATTAACATTGTTTTCAGCAGAGTCTTTTGTAGTTTATTGAAGTTTGTTTGTTTCAGCTTACGAAGCAATGAAGAAGAAGAACGAAGACGATCTGAAGAAAACAGATGACTTACTACACGAGAGGGAAGCACTGTACAAGGTAAGAGA
>JAQFYQ010002317.1:0-11865 GCA_034694885.1 Buchholzia appendiculata
ATGGTCCAAACATTTTTTTTTGCTTTGCATATTTTTTTTGCGTGACGTCACGTCGGGCTTACCCCCCCTCCCCCCTTGTCACAGGCTGTCGCACTTCAACGACCCCCCTCCCCCCTCCTGCGTGACGTCATATTTGAACGGCCCCTAACCAATGTGATCATAAAACGTATTTAAAATGTTTCAAATTAATGAAAAGGGCAAAAAGTTGAGAGAAATCTCTGAGGGCTGGGGTGAAATTAGGAGGGATGCGGGGCAAATTGCCCAGCACTTTGTATGTTACAAAATGCTCTAGCCTACTTGAACTTCTGCATGGCAAAGAAATAAAATTCACAGTTTGTCGAAAAAAAAATCCGAATTAAATTCAGCTGATAATCATTCGACTAACGACAGAAGTTCACACCATGTCAGTTGGTGAGTCCTTTAATTAATCAATGGTTGAACGGCTTAATACTATTTAAACGAATAACAACGGAGCTGTTGTTAAATGCGCCACAGAAATTACGTCAAACAAATATCATAAAACATATGCTAAAGTGTTTAAAAGGGCCCATAAAAATAGGGGCCAAAACTCCGCACTTAAACTTTGTGTAGTTAAAAAGTGCCTTGCTTGTGGCGAGAACACCTTTTCATCACTCTGACCGTGTGACCGTGGCGAAAAACGTCACGCGACGAATTTTTCAGAAACCATTGGATGGTTTATCCACAACTTTTGGACGAACTTTGGTTTCTCAAAACTGTCGCACGAAATTGCAACCTCACACACAACAAATGTATGGAAATAGCTGTCCACGCTTGCACATGTGACTTCGTCAGGCGACTAAATCATATGACGAAGTCACTCTACAATATTTATTTCTATAGCCAATTAGCCATACATTGTCTACACTTGTGATTTATGTTTTGCTCGGCTACCGCAAATCGGTAGGCTATTGTCCCTCTCACGTAATTTAATCAAAAAGAATGATACCAAAGCGGAATTATAGAAACACCCAAAAAGACAAAAGGCGATTATAATTGAACAGAGTTGTGGTCTCAGTCTCACCGTATCGATCGCCGCACGCGGTCTTGTTCTCGAAGCGGTCTTAAAGACCAAAATCGGTCTCGAGACCGATTTTGCCGGTCTTGGTTTTGGTCTCACACCCTCCGGTCTTGGTCTTGGTTTTGGTCTCGAACCGTCCGGTCTTAATCATGCTCTCGAAGCATCGGTCTTGGTCTTGGTTATGATCATGGCCGAAATTAAGGCCAACAAATTATAACAAGTCTGAATAAGCCTTTTTGGGATAAGTCTTTTATGTATTAGTTATTCTAGGTTTTTAGCAGCTGTGAGTTGCAGAAAATCCTCTTGTACTGTATAAAATGCGTATGAATATCGCATTAACGCTTCAGATTTCGCCCAAGAATAAAAAATATGCATAAAGAAGCTCAAATTATTGCATGCAATCGCTTAATTACTAGACAAACGATTAATTTTCGGCACGGCAGATATAATGTAATTTTAAAATATGAAGTTAATGGGCAATTCATAGCTATTTTATCAGTCTTTCTGACACGTGACACCCATGATCATTTAAACATAGATACGTGATCGACTAGAGTGAGCATCCCAAAGCGGTCTATATTATCATAATGGCATTTAACGTTCTGCACGTAACAGTCATGACGAGTTTAATAAATAATTCTTCCTGAAACTGGCCAACTTTTTTTTCTTTGTAATTTCGTATTAGGGGCGGGCGCTAGCTCAGTTGGTAGAGCACTGGACTCTGAGGAGCAGTCAAGACCTCGTCCCGAGTTCAAATCACAGTCAGGGCAGTAAATCTATTTACAATTGTCTGTTGGCTTCCAACGGCGATTTCGGTTGGGCTTGGCTCGGGTCCGTCGAAAATAAATCGGCCTCACCTACTCCTGGCGTGGCCGTAGGCCTAGGCCTACTGGGATTATTCCAGCAATTAGGCCTTAACCGAACTTACTATGAAGCTGTCCTGCGTGTCGTGCCAGGAGGCCGTATTTCGTACGAATTTGTATTTGTAGGCTAATGTGTGAGCGTTTGTCGTACTTAAATTAAGGAGAATATTTTTTTTTGCTTTTTGAGAGCACTGAAGCCTGAGTCCAAAATCTTATTACGTTACGTATTTAAGCGAGCAAACGAGCAATTACTGGGCTTAATTATAACTATAGTACCACAGGAAATAAGTTGGTGATTGATCATAGTACTCTAATATTATGTCATCTGTTAATGATAATTAACCTAATTCAATAAAACTTTAGATAATCTTGGTGGAAATTTATTTATTTTATCTTAAAACAAGGATAATTATTAGAAATAACTTAGAATAAGTGATAAATGAATAGTTAGAATTTCTCTGTACCAGAGCTATTATTAGTACAGTTTGTAAACAAACCGAACATGTGTGTGCTTGTTTAAATGCCTGAAAATAATTAATCATAGAATTTAACTTGTTTACTGCACCCCAAGTCACATTGACTCTAATATAATTCATGCGTAGTTTAGCCTGAGTTACCTGAGTAACTGGAATAAGTATGCATTTTAATATTACGATGGTGGAATGAGCAATGGATCGAAGCCAGTTCGGCTTGCAGCCAATAGGAATGCAGAGTTACTCAGGCAGTGAGGCAGGGTCACTGCAAGGCGACAACGAGGGACTGAGACACAAGTTGCACGAGCTGCGTGAAGACAATGGTAGACTGGTGTCTTACAACCATGCCATCCAATCAGAACTGGAGAAAGCTCGGTAGTACATTGCTACTTTTTCTATTACTAGTGTATTTAAATTTAGTCACAAGATTGTGAATCGAATCTTTATAGTTACAAGATATAAGCATTTAAATTTTGCGAAATTATTTATTAGAGTAGTAATAAAATACGAGGTCATTTGTAAAGTATATTGTTGTACATTTAGATATATTCTGTTCAATCAAATTTCCGTTATAGTAAAGTAAGTGCCAAGTGAAAAACCGCAATTCAAAATGTTATTTATTTTATTCGTTCATATTCAGTTCAGAAGCTGATTTGATTTTAAGGACAATGTATTTTCGTTTTTCTTTCTTTCATTAGCAATAATGAAAGAAAGAAATCGGCGGCAATCACGTGATCTCTTTGGCTCACATGTGACTGCCAGCCAGAAATCTGAATGCAATATATATTTAATCGTCTAAAAAGTGTATTTAGTTCATAATTCAGTGTAAGTGACTTTTTGCTAATTATGATCGTCATTGATTTCAACCGAAGTGTTGTATTGTTGATGTCTTCAGATATGAGTTGCACCGAGCTGTCACAGAACTCAGCGAATGCAAGAACAATCAACAAGAACTCGTCGCCGAAGTGGTGCGGCTGCGATCTTCTGTTGACGCCGTGCGAAGCGAGCGAAACGAGTCGAACAGGGACGTTGAAGTGATGAGAGCGAGACTTACTGAAGCGAATAACTTGACAGACGATCTTAGGTACCGGCTGAACGAAGCCGGCGCGCTGATCGACATGCACAACGCGACGGTCAAGTCAGTGCAAGGGGAACTTGCACAACTGAGGCAGTGCATGAAACGCACGGAAGGTAACTAATATTTTATGCATAATACTGAAAATCACTGAGGCAGGAATAGACAAGTGTTACAAACTGGATAATTTAAAAACAAAAATTGAGCTGAGCAGGGTTTCTGTAAGCTGTTCGGTTAAAGATCATGTATGCAAATTTTTAGTGTGCTTAAGACATAGAAGAGTGATCGGGACATTGTACTGCATTCGAACTGTAACATGTTGTAAAATGTGTCTTGTTGATTTCATGACAAGGTACTGGAGACAGGTTTTTACTTGGCTAACTGTGAGATATATTGACTTAAAATAGGGAGGCAGAAGAAAGTATATTTCAGACTTAAATTGAGAGTTGATAAAGAAAGTTCCTCGATATTGTTTTCAGAAAATATTTAGCAACATATGAATCCAAACTCGTGGCCATGAATTTAGTCCATTAATATGTCTGGGCTACAGTAGATAATCAACTATGTTAATAAGCTGAATGACTACTGAAAATTCATAATTGATCATTGTAACTAATGTACCAACTTTAGGGGATGCATCTATCGGTGAAGGATGTATCAAATGATACTCTGGCTAGAGACCTGTGTCTGTTTTTGTGCAGCCGAACGTGACCTTGCTCTGGAGAGTGCTGAGAAGATCCAGTCATCGTTTGAAGAGTTCCGTACACGGGTCAGGGACAAGCTCAACAGTGCGGAGTCTCAGCTGAGTGACTTCTGTTCTCAGAGAACCAACCTTCTCCAGGATCTTGCAGACAAGGCTTCCAAACTAGAAGCTGCTCAGAAACACGTTGATGCTGTGGAGAGCAGCCAGACCGATGTCCGCCGGCACAACGTGGAGCTCCGGGGGCAGGTGAACAGACTGACGCAACGTGTCAACGGACTTGAGACGGATCTTGTTGCCCTCGAGGCGACACGGCGAGACCTCGCCGCCGCCAGGAAGGAGGTTGGAGAGCTGACTCGCGAGGCAGAGCGGCGTAAGGTGAAGCAGGCCCGTTGCCAGATGGAGCTGAAGGATGCGCAGCATCAGCTCAGTCGACTCGAGTCCATCGCGAATATCGTGCAACAGCAGCGGTGCAGCAGTGAAGAGAATAAACACAGCTCAAAGTTGCGGAAAAGAAATGGATTCGATTCAGTCGAGGGTGACGTAGCACCTGAGGCACGTTCTTCCACGGATTACGGGTCGGTGTCGAGTGATGCTATCCTGGATCTGAAGAGGAAGCTGAAGGAGAAGGAGGTCGAACTCTTGAATGTTAAGGAAAGTCTGGCCAAGTGTTCAGTGAGGGAGAACACCGATAGGAATATCTGTGATCATTGTACAGAAGATGGTAGAAGCTCAGGCAAAAAGTCGACAAATTCTGACTACAGGCATCTCGATATCGTTTCTGAGAAGGATCTGTGTAATAGGTTTGGGATGTTCTTTTCCTCGTATTCCTGGTTCTACTGGCAAGGTTTTGCTGATAAATTAAATATTAATTGTTGTCAGTTTTATTCCATTCTAATTGTGTAACTTTTCTGTGGTTAATAACAGACTAGATATTAATTGCTGTTAAGTGATTAATTGTTTTAGTAATTACGGATTCA
This sequence comes from Buchholzia appendiculata, assembly GCA_034694885.1. Classification (NCBI taxonomy): domain Eukaryota; kingdom Metazoa; phylum Annelida; class Clitellata; order Enchytraeida; family Enchytraeidae; genus Buchholzia; species Buchholzia appendiculata. The sequence goes on from JAQFYQ010002317.1 coordinate 5,131, forward strand.
AGCGAATTGACGTAGCATTTCGTGCTCCAATCCAATGACATTTCAAATTCACAAATTGCTGACAGAATGTGCCATGTGTGGACCCGACTAGCGACATATGAAAGGGAACGTTACACAACATTACTCATCACCAATCCATCCATGCCATTCACATCAATCGGAAACAACACTCTGGTCCCAGCACTGAACCCTGTGTTACTCCACATATCACCTGATCCCAATAGACTTCACAGTCATAAATTATCATAATCTGTAGAACTATTCATTGCTTTGAGTCAACGTGTTCCTACCTACCTGTTAAAACACTGTCAACGTGTTCCTACCTACCCGTTAAAACACTGTCAACATGATCCTACCTACCTGTTAAAACACTGTCAACATGATCCTACCTACCTGTTAAAACACTGTCAACGTGCTCCTACCATTTTGTTAAGGTACCTCAGCAACGCATGGTGCGTAAGAAGTGCGTCATACATACCTGTACATTGTTGCGCTGTTTGTCCAGGAAGGACAAGTACGGCCTGGATGAGCTGCTGTGCGATGGAGCGCTCGAGGTGGAGGCGTCTCTCGCTCGCCTGGAGGAGGAGAAGGAACGACTCGAGTCGCTCGTTGCATCACTGGAGAGAACCGTGTCGGAGCTGAGGGTGGAGAAAGCCTCCATGGACGCTATGATGTCTCAGCGCACGACACAGATAGCGAGTCTTCAGAGCGAGGCGGAACAGCGGGGTGCACGAGAGGGAGGGCTGGAGCGAGAGATGAGGAAGAAAGCCGTTCAGTGCGCGGGACTAGAGCGACAACTCAGGGAATCTCTTCTAGAGGCGGAGAGGCAGTCCACACGGGTCAGAGAACTGGAAGTAAGTGTGGCATGGGAAAGATGAAGGCACTAGAAATCATCATCACCATTTACCATCCCGTCATAGAGAATTGTGTAACGCAATACAGGAGGCTTTCTCAATAAGATGAGAAAATTCTTTCGTTTTGAAAGGTGTGTAACCATTAAGACGTGCTTCATTAAATCCACGGTTCTATTGTGATTGAGTAACTGGTCACCTATTTTTTTTACTTTTATTCAGCATAACAGACGGTGTTCGCTGTTCAGTCATTGAAATGATGATCAGTGTTCAGCTTTCTTCGTGTTGTTTATCAACATAAGAGCTCCTTTTATTAACATCTCATATTAGTTAAGTAATTAGTTGATCATTACATACTAATTATTTTTCTTATTATAATATACCCAATGACTAATTGCTACTTCTGTATTGTTATTTGTTGCAGACTGAGACTGAAAGTCTATCGGCTGAGTTGACTCGAGTCAAGACTGAGTTTGATGTAAAGTCAAGAGAGTTAGTTGAGTTGAGTTCCGTCACGACTCGACTCAAGCAGCTTCACGCGGAGCACTGTCGAGAGACGGATGCCCAGGCGGCCATGCTTGAACGTAGGGTTGCCGAGGCAAGCAGCCGAGTCGACCAATCAGAAGGTCGCGCAGTCGCCCTGCTGAAAAATCTCGACCAATCAAACGAGAGATGTAGGTCGTTGGAGGCGGAGCTCAGTGATATCCGATCCAATCGTGACAAGGTGAAGGCGGAGCTTGGTGACAGAAGCCACGCCCATGATGTTATCGTGAGGGAACTTGGGTCAAAACTAGGTCAGGTCGACACTATGCTGAAGTTCACGGAGGAGGAGCTAAGTGAATGTAGGTCAGTGGCTGAGACGAGAGAGGCGGAGTTGTCCAGCCGAGCGGAGAAGATTCGTCTGCTCGAGGAACGAGTGAGCGCCATGGTTCGTGAGTCAGCTGAGCGCTCCGCGGAGCTGGAAGAGCTGGGGAAGTGTGCGGAGCACAAGCAGACAATGCTCCAGGAGAGCGGCACAAGAATCAAAGAACTTGAAGGAGAGCATGTGAAGCTGGAGGGGGAGATAGAGAGACTGGAGAAGGAGCGAGAGAAGGAGAGAGAGCGTGTGGAGGAGTGCGAGAGGAAGCTAGCTGAGGCTTGTGTGGACTTGGAGAGAAGAGAAGAACAAGTGAAGACATTGGGAGAGACATTGAGAGCACAGCAAACAGAGAAGAAGAAACACGTCGATGAACTCATCAATCAGATACAGGTAGGAAACGATCTAACCAATCAGATACAGGTATGACATTATCTAACCAATCAGATACAGGGATGATGTTATCTAGCCAATCAGATACAGGTAGGAAACGATCTAACCAATCAGATACAGACCTATGAAACGATCTAACCAATCAGATACAGGTAGGAAACGATCTAACCAATCAGATATAGGTATGATGTTATCTAACCAATCAGATACAGGTGTGCCATTATTTAGCCAATCAGATACAAGTATGATGTTATCTACAAATGAAATTATCTGACCAGATAGAGGTATGAAATTATCTATGCAATCCGATAATTTGGTGCAAATTGTGTAACGACTCAGATTTAAATAAAGCAAGCTGGTAAAAATTTCAGAATAATTTAACCAAGCAGGTGAAGGTTGAGAGCTTCTATTATCAAGAACATAAATTTACTGAAGTTTTTTTAACAGTGCTGTGGTGACATGCCTTTTAAAATAAATACGTAAAACTATTCAAAATGTTTTTCTGAGTGGTACAACTGTGTGCAAATATGTGCAACTCTGCAAAGTTTCTCAGTGACCGCCGACCGCAGTCCTCACACCGAGTGACTGACCTAATGCAAGGTTAACCTAACGGGGGAGGGGGGAAGGGGCAGTGTGCTGGACAAATACATCTGTTTGCTACCTTTTACAGTCGGTACCAACTTATACTGCTTGGTAACAGGGTCACCAGATTGTGAACAAATTCACTGAATTTGTTACCGAGAACTGGATTTTTCTATTTGTCTTTTACACAATGTTAAACCTGTATTTTTGCAGACTTATAGCAAGCAGTTAAAGACTGAGAAGCAAGAGTCCGAGGATATGTCGACTCGACTCACGGCTGAAATAACAAAGCTCACTTCAGTCATCGAAGGAAAGGATGCTGCTCTGAAAGAATACGAAAGTCGGCTGCAAGACTCGGCCACTCGGCTCGAAGACGAAACACGGCGTGCAAACGAGCGAGCTGTGGATCTCGAGCGCACGAGCCAGGCATTCGTCGACACGGAGCGAATTCTACAGGAAACTCGTCATGATCTGACGTGCACTGGGCAGGACAACGATGCGCTGAAACAGACCGCCGAGAAGTTGCGGGAAGAGGTTGCAGGAAAGCAGAGCGAGGTGGAGGGACTGCACGAAACTTTGGAAGCAAGCAGGCGAGATATGGAGCGATGTTCTGGGCAGGTGAAACAGTTGGACGGAGTGCTGCGCGAGAGATGTGCGGAGGCGGAGCAGAGGTTAGAACTTATGTTCACGTGCTATTGACACCGTAATAAAATAATACTGATAAATAATAATGATACCGAAGTATATTTGTATGCAAGTTCGCTGAGCACTTGTGTTAAAGAAATGCTGAGCAGCGGAACACTGTCACTGTTGTCATTAGCGACCACCTTTTTCTCTAAAGTAAAACTTAACATGTGTGCCTTAGATATATAAATACTAAGACACTATGAATAACAGAGCTTTGTTTTAAATATTGATCGATATGTTGAAAGTTGATTTGTTGTTATTTCTATCCCTGTTCTTGAATAACTTTCGGTATGCAAAGAGCATTATACTATTATTTATACTATTTAGAGTAGGCTACCGTCACGATCACATGTCGTCTTACTCTCTTGATTAATAAGCGGTTAAGACGCATGCAAGACATCTGTGTATGTATGCATGCACTGCATGCATACATGCGTATTTATAATCTTTGTAATTTGCATTTGTGATGTTTATTGCTATATTTCTAGTCCATATTATATGCTGCATGTGTAACATTTTATCCGCCCGTAGATTCCAGCGTCTGGATGGTGTCCTGAAGGCGACTCAGCTGGAATCTGATCATCGAGGTCGGAGAGTCGTCGACCTTGAGGAACACGTTCAGAACCTTCTGGGTTCCGTTAAGGACAAGTCACAACAAATGCTCCGTCTGGAGGAGATCAACGCGGCTCTGAAGGCTGAGCTGGACAAGGTGACTTGCAGCGCTGGTGAGATGGAGAGACGTGTGAACATGGCAAGGCAAGAGACGCAGGTCGTCAGCAAGGCTAGTGAACAGGTGAAGACGACTGCTACTCTTACCCCTAATCAATTCTTTTATTGTTGGTATTAGTGTGTGTATTGTACTGTATTTCATTATTAGTGTGTGTATTGTTATGTATTGCATTGTTAGTATTAGTATGTGTATTGTAATGTATTGCATTGTTAGTACTTATTTGTATTGTAATGTATTGCATTGTTAGTATTAGTGTGGTGTGTGTATTGTACTGTATTTCATTATTGGCGTGTGTATTTTAATGTGTTGCATTGTTAGTATTAGTATGTGTATTGTAATGTATGTGTGGTTGAGGTTTATAGACGCTTTGTCATATTGAAGATGATTAGCGTCTTCCCTCCTCACTTCAGGACCTCTCCTTTAAGCAGGTCCCTTCCCAGACTGGAGACTGGGCGCAGCAGGTCTCACCATGAGTGCGAACTCAATTTATGAGACCTGCCCAGGCGGAGTTATTGCTTGCAGCTTAGATAAATCAAATATTAAATTAGCACACACATGTTTGATTTTAAAATTGAATTTGCGCAATAGTTTTGTACAAAAATATGGTTTTCAGCAATTGTAAAGCTTAATTTAAAACAAATTTTTGGCTTGTTGAAAAATATGCAAATATGTGAATGAATTGAAATGAGGACTTTTCTTAAGGTCATAGACGAGGCAAATCATTTTGTTCAAAACCAAAGCAAGGCAAGGCATTTGGAACCTTGGTCAAGGCAAGGCAACTAAGTGCCTCAAGGCAGGCATAAGGCAAGGCATCAAGGCCAATGACTACATCATTGCTTATCACTGGTTTTGTTAGATGCAAAACGATTAAGTTGGTGGAATTAAGTTAGGCGGTATTAAAAAGTTAGGGTTAAGTTAGGTGTAAGTAGCCTGTTGTCTGTGCGGAAAGAGAGGAGGGCCAACGGTTGAGACTTGTATTCTTGCCTTGCAGTGAAGCATTATGTTACGATGCTTCGTGGCAATTAGGATACTGCAAAACGAGATAGAATGGCGGATGCATGCAGGGATTGCTGCAAGCAGCTGATTCTGTTACAGTAAAAGTGTCAAATTGGGAAATTCGTAAATTTCCTAAAATTGGTAGTTCATTTATAAATTTCCTGATTCACTAAGACGCTTTGTTAAGTTTCCTGAAGAGTCAGGAAGTTGAACAACTTACTGAGATTTAGTTGTCTTCACACATTTACTCATATGAATTCAATTGCAACACGAACGATTTGAACGGTAAATCGAATTTTAAAAGGACGGTTAGCTTAAACTTTGAACAATAAAATGATTCAATTGAATCTGTATGGTTTGTCTGATCAATATGATATCTATTAAATCTCTCGAACAGAGAGCTTCTGAACTATGCTCAATTATGCTCAAAAATAGTCCATCGACTCTATCTTGTACACTATCTGATCTGTAATTCATAATTCGAGCAATCGATCTTTTAACTGTGCTCAACCCAGGCTGCAGGCATTATTTTTTGTGCATCTTTATGAAGCCGGTGTATATCCGCTTAATCAACTGAGGAATATGCCTGTTCGGTTGAGTCGAGTGTAAATAGTAAAGTCAGCTCTTTACATGGATGTCATATTGTCACGCATTCGACTCAGTAGATACAATTAAGCTGTTCGAGTACAGCGCAGAGAGTGTAAGCATTGGAAAATTAAGAGATTGCAATGGAGGTTCAGTTTAAGAAAAAAAGTGTCAGAATTGTGCAACTCGGCAAAAACAGTGCTTTGAAAAAAGAGGAACATTTCGCGCTTGTTGAAGTGTTGATGAACGTCGTCAAGGAACAGTCTAAAATTAATACACAGTATTATAAACTGAGGCAATACAAAATAATGCAGTAGATGTTGAGAAACTAATCACGGTTCTGAGAATTATCGTCACCCTCGGAGCGAAGAATCCGTGGAAGACTCAACTGTGACGTAAAATATATACCGATTACTTGGCTTAGTGACGACTAGACACCTGACTGATCAATTGGATTGAAATTCGTTTAGTTCAGTAAAAGCGTCAGTCATCACTCTGAATCAATCAGCCACCGTAGATGGCGCTGTTCGCTGGTAATCCCAGGGTGGGACTTCAGCAGAAATTGTGGAACGTTTGGTGCCTGAGGACGATCTAATTGCGGTGTTTTCGACCGCATGTTTCTAATGTCACAGCAGTGTATATTCGACCGACTACGTCCAGTTCTTTGGATAATGCAGCAGCATTTGGAACAGCTGATATCGGATCCAAGACTTCCAGTTCGTCGACTAGCAATGATCCACTGGTCATTTCAACTCAGCAAGAAAACAAGGCACAAATCACACGCATATAAACGTCAAAGGAAGCGAGCTTTTGAGTCTGTAGCTAGTCAAACCGAGCGCATGATCAAGCGCAGGCGTGTGGACTTGGCTCCACGAAATCTCGGAAATAATGTAACCGTGACAATTCCATTTGTCGTCAGAGGACAAGGCGACCCGAGAAATATCCTAATTGGAATGATAATTGACCGTGACGGCAACTACATGTATCGAAATGCTGTACATGCTGGGATACTGAAAGGATAATATTTCACGAAACCAATACGACTTGTGCGTTTT
>JAQFYQ010002318.1:0-11859 GCA_034694885.1 Buchholzia appendiculata
TGTGACTCTATGAACTGCATTAAGTTTAAGATTTGGAAATATTTCGCTGACTCTCTAACTATGTAATTTTCTGTTTTCGTGTTAGTTAGTTCTTTAGTTATTTTTGTGTTTATTTCTGTTTGATGTTATACTGCCAGTTTGGCGAATTAAAGAATATATATGAAGAAAATATGACAATTTTTTTCATCCAATTTTTGAGGTTGTAGCTTGATGACGTCATCAGCTAGAGCCTACCGCATACATGGGATACTACATGGTCTTAAAGCAACAAAAACCAGCTAACCTATTTATGCCTGATGCATGGAATGGATGGCTTTTGTGTTCATAATGACGATAGTTTCTGTGTTATTCAAGTGACAGATGAATCAGTGGCTCTATATCAAAGAAAAGATCCACATTCTAAGTATGACAATAAATGTGTGTGGGGGGAGGCGGTCCCAGAAAATAAAAAAATAGGGGGCAATGTGATGAAGATTAGTCTTTCCGTATAAGAAATGGGAAGGAATGACTGACTGCTAATGTTTTAACTGATCATTACATCGAAAATATACTTAAAATATCGATCCTCCCCCCACACACACACTTATTGCCATACTTAGAATGTGGACCTTTTCTTTGATATAGAGCCTGTGTTATTCAGCGACCGCACTTTTCTGTGACAAACACCCGATTGTTTAAACAGGATGTTTAACGCATAGCGCGGCGCTATGCGTTAAAAAAACAAGAAAAGTTTGTTGGAATGATAACAACATTTATACAATCATTCAGACGACTGAAAAACTCTTCTTTTCAAATTGAAGGACCTGGAGTATTCTTTCAATCAATATCCACAAAGATCCCGAGCCAAAGCACTTGCCCATCTGAAGCGTTTTGCCCAAGCGTGAAAAGTGTTAAGCCTGGAGTTCTGGCTTGGTGAACTTTATATACAATGTCATTAACGAGTTTACATTAGATAAAAACAGTACACTGCATTAGTAAACTGATTTAAACAAGGTGAAAGTAATTTTGGAAAATATATCATGTTTAAATATCTTATTTGGAAATGTGCATCCCTGATTTATCTGATCTTATCTCATCCAGCTAGACTGTAGATCAATTTGGCATAACTCGTAGTCAGTAATCGTAGGCAGCTGTTTTTGCTAAGCTCCAGCTGAAATGCGAACCTCTAAAAATGTGCAACTGTTCAACAAATTGTTCGAATCTATTTTCAAATCATAGTTTTTGAGTAACTCAAGCGTTATTTGTTGTTTCAGATGTTTGTCATCATACTTTAGTCACATATTATTCTATATTTATATACACATCATTTTTATATCATATTTCTTCAACTACCTGATACAAATAATTAATACTTTGCAATGTACCCATCGTAATGTTTCGTAGCAATATACAAAGACATTAGAATAAGAATAAACTCAACGAAAGAACTGGTCTCTCTAAAATCACGTGACGAATTGAAAGTGAAAACAAATTGCTATGTATTATTTTCAGCCAATCAGAGACCTCTAATACGTGTGATGCGGTCCATGATGTCATCACTTATTACTCATGTCAGTATGGCCACTTCAATGATCTTTGACCTCAGATTTTGGGCGTCACGTGGTATATGGCTGTACCATTTTCATTGGATGAAAGCATAGAATAATACCAGTTCATTTGTTATTAATTTGCCTGTGGTTATATATGCCTAGTAACGTGAAGATATCGATGTACACGGTATATTAAATGCACAGTAATTCTAACCCTATAGCATTCAAACATTTCTAATTTAGCCTCAAGCTATTCGCTACTCTTACTACAAAAAATGTAGATGCATAAAAGTTGAATAAATAAATGAATAAATAAATTTCTTTTGAATTCTAAGTATAAAGAACTTTAAACTAACAGATTTTATTAGATCCCATTCTTTAAGACGGTCAAAAAGCGATAAATAATCTTCCTTTGAAAGTATGCGTTCGCCACACAGGCACCGGCTTGCTTGTGCCACAGAGAATCAATAAACAGAAAATTGCGTAAATGAATTGCTTCGTGAATTATTAAACGTATATACGGATTGGGACGGCACACACTTTCTATGTGAAGACCTAGTCAGAGCGAGGGCGAAACTGAGAGGCAAAAATACGAGCAACATGATAACAACGTCGACGGTGTCTCCGGCTAAATTATCAAATTAATAAAATTTAATTCTACTCTCCACAGTAAAAAGAATCTGCTGTCATAGAAAATTCCTCGATTAAAATGACATTCAAAGCAGGTATGAATGGTGACTTATTTGCACTGCATCATTATACAAACCTAAGAGAGGCTGTATTCCATCTTCGTCATCTTCTTCGTCCTCTTCTTCAGTCTCACCCCGCTTCTTGCCACCCTCTGACGTATGGTTTCGTAATTGAGCAAGGTTCTTCCGCCTCCTCATAGCCTCTTTCACGTTGTTCTTAGAAGTCAGTGACTCAGTTTCGTGATTTCTTTTCCGCGCATGCGCATACCGAGGCAGTACTCGTATCCTCTGTTCACCCACGACAATGTAGCGATCCTTGCGACCGGTTCTATCCAGTCTGCTCGTCTCAGAGCGGGACCTCTGTGGGAGCCGTCTGCTCGTCGAGTTAGGTGCGCTCTCCAGCAAGACATCTTCACTTCGGTTATCGACGTCCATCTGAAAGTATTTCATACAACATGGTTAGTTGTACTGTTAAACTGTTAAAACAAAGAATACTATCACTGTTTTAGACGTACTGATCATTGGTGCACAACGCAGAGAAAGTGCCACAAGAACTAAATCACATCTTAACTCGCAGTTTGGACATCATTTACATTAAAGAACTCTGTACAGTATGCATCTAATTACGACACAGGCACCAGTTTACTTGCCTATTGACTGCACAGAAAGTCAACTGAACCCACTTGTGTTCATCTTATTCCTATAATAGATCGGTGGCATTAGCTTTGCCAGTATCTGACTGTTGATAGAGAACTTTCATCGTGAATTCTATCTGTTAGCATCGTGGAGTTCAGAGATATAATCGCTTGTTTGTGATTTATTTATTGTTAATTTTCTGTTTATCCATCATATCGCTCTTGAATATTTGTCACTCCTTAGCTTGTATCACATCCTCTGTAAACGTTATTAACTATTAGAATCTTTACTTCGATACTATATGAATGAACACAATTTACTCAAACTGAACGTCCTTGGCCATGTAGTTGACTAGCTTCGCGAGATAATCTTATGGCGGCATTTGAAAGCCTCCATCTCTCATTCTTTCTATCTGTCTATCTATCTATCTATTTCTCTCTCTCTCTCTCTCTCTCTCTTTTTCTCTCTTTACTGGTGCTGGTGACCGACTTTAGTGGAACATTAAATACCTATCCACAATTATTGAACGCTTTGTTCTCACTGCCGAATCTATTTATTTGATTATCCCCCGAGCAAATGGATTTTATATTCCACTAAGATTCCGTTCTGTTTAGTGTCAATCTTGCCCGTTAGGTGGCGGAGTGACGGTTAGAAGTGCGACAACGAACGCAACGACTTCCTGCACGAACTGTTTGTCCTCTTTCTCCTCTCAACGTCGCCATACATCCATCCGGTCTGGGATGAATCGGTCCGGTCTGGACGAATCAGTGCAGTTTATCTGCCTCATTTATCAAAATGTAGTTTAGGCGTTATGCGACATTAAACTGATATGATATAGGTCTTAATTATTTAACTTTACAAAAGCCTGTTATCTGACAATTCAACGTTATGACAATCACGATTCAATTTGCATTCGAAATAAAACAGAAAATAATAACAACAAATGCACAAAATTTCTTATCAGGCTCTGATAAGAAATTTCTTATCTGCAGTATTTGTTTAATTCTTACGGCTCTACTAGATTTGATTTTAATTCGTAATACTATTATTTCTTGACTCTTTCTTTATGCTATTCTTCCTCACTATTGTTTCCTCTGCTCTGTCAGATAGTGGTACATTAGTACGTTGGTATGTTCTATGTTCCACATCTCGGTTTTTCGATTACTTGTTCTTGCTTCTGATTCAAGATAAATGTCTTAGCTTTTCCGTACAAAGTCTATATTCGAGATCTGCACAAATTTTTGTGGGCTCTCCGGTTCATTTTTTGCAAATGTCAAACATTCAGCCTGTTGTCAAGCCTGCTGTTCCGTTCGTATGTTTAGTTTGTATGCACGCAGCGCGCTATTTGCTCTTACATAATGAGTACAGATGTGACATGGCGGCATGTCTCTTTGATCTTCGGCTTTCATTGTCTTTGACGCCTCACTCTCGTACAAACAAATACAATGTGCATTTATTTCTGAATGAAACATTCAAATTCGGACGTTGCTGTAGCATGTGTTTGAATGCCTCTGCAAGGGGAAAGCGGAAAACGATCAGTATTCTTTATCCCAATCATATTCTAAACCATAATCTTAATTCATATTCGAGGAAAAGATTGAAATTCTTTAACTTTTACGAAATGTCATTATTTTTGGCTTTAGATATGGTTGGTTTCGGTTCATGCTATTGCCATTTTATTGTTAAGTTCATGAATAGGGCCTATGAAATGATGTATGGAACAATTATCACAGAAGTATAATCCAAATTGAAGATCTCCTTCATCATCATAAGTTCTTTACCTTCAGGCAGATCCTTGGCACCTACAGTTTTCAAAATTCCAGGTCCTTAGAACTTCTCCTTCATTCTTCATATCTTTCAATCTTTCAACTGGTCAATCAATTCCACAATTTTGCCCTGCTCACTTGTTCACCTCCTTATATGTCTCCTCTCTCTTCTCTCTCCGTCTCTCTTGTCTTGTTTCTCTCTCTCTCTTTCTTTCTCTTTCTCTCTCTCTGTCTTTCTCTTTTTCTCTCTCTCTATCTCTCTTTTTCTCTCTCTCTCTTTCTCTCTCCATTTCCTCCACCACTTTTCACTCATGACCTGTCTCAACAGTCGTCCTCGCAGTCTGAATTACGAATTCAGTTGTGTAAGAACTTATTGATTGCAATGTTGTAACATTCAAACAGTAGCCTGCATGAAACTGGTAACAGCATGAAACTTGGTGTAACCAATTGTTAGTGCTCCAATTGTTAGCGCTTCACATTGATCGCAGATTAATGCCAATCTTGCAGACATGTTTACAATGTCCTGTTTACAATAGCTTTTATTCAATTTCATTCATCTTTCATGTTGCAATTCATTGTAAAAATATTTCTGTTGTTTTAACCTTCTGATGTTGGAAAAACGTAGAAGTTTTGTCTTATCTTCTTCATTAAATGCCATGACATTAGCTTGCTGGTACCCTATCTTCTTTTTCTATTTGACCACATTAGCAAGAAACGCTTGCAGTTCTGATATTGAGAAACAAAGCCTCTACAGATACAAATTACGCATAAATTGATATACAAGCGTGATGAGCTTATTAAAATGCGAAATCAGGGCGGGACATATTGTACTCATGGTAATCAATGCACTGTATCGCATTCGAGCCGTTCGCAACTTAATTTACATTGAGATATAAGAAAATTTTTCTGTAAAACAACAAAAAACTAAAGTAACTTCTGAAAAGAAACAACAAATTAATTATCATAGCGAATTGCGCTTCTGAAGTATATAATTCGTACTCTTAATATTAAAAAAGTAAGGAGCAAATCAGATTCAGTATTTTATTCATTGTGGGTCTAGCATTTGAGGAGTAAGACAATGTACTATTAATTTTCGATACAACGGCCACAGCAGCATAAAATATTGCCAACCTTTATACGCACAATAATTTCTAAAAGTGTCAGAAACTTGATTATCATAATTATTGCCTTAACTTTAATTGACAATATCCAAGTTTTTCAAATGCTAGAGTTTTAATTCTCTCTTTTTTGCCAGCATTAAATTTTTGCCAGTATTATACATCTGCATAAACTACGATACTGCACTGCGCTAACGCATTTAACCCCAGCAGCAGCTGCACTGCATTCAATGTGTATGTATCAAGAGCGTCTCATGGTGCAGACGCCGATAGACTCCTTCAAGTAATAGTGTTAGATTCTGCACAGCGTCGCTTAACAAGACGAGAAAAGATGCGCGACGTTTTTACGACGGTCGCGCTTGATGCGACAGTTTTCGCTACATTCTCTAATATCATCAGCGTCGTTGCGCCAGGCGACGCTGCGCCAGACGATACTATGTGATTAAATGAACGTCATAATGAATTTGATGAGCGACTGCGGACACGCTTGCATCGCTATTCACTACTTTCAGTCGTTGCGTCAGCCCGGTGCGCATGCTTCAGTGCTATCGATTACCGAATACCATATATTACTGCTGTTGCCGCTTCATCTACGCTGGAACAAATTGTTGCAACTATTGCTGTCGCTGGTTGGCTGTTCGATTAGGAAGTCAATAAAAAACTGTAGAAAATTGAACAAATGCTCGGTGATGTGAATATAATGATGACGTAACCGACCTGTCAACCTTGACGCCAAGTCTTCGTGGTGATAAATTGAGGGCATTTGTTTTAGATTTGATTTAAAAATAACTAGAGCTTCTTCTTTCTTCTTCTTTCTTATTTCTTTCTTCGTTCTTTACGTTGATTTCAGATTGTTTACGTTGACCAATACAAATGAAATGTTTCGCAGTATAATATAGGCATTGAGCGCTGTCCAATATAAGGTATAGGACATTGAACATAAACAGTATATCTTATTGGGCATATTTCTTACATGCTCAGGTAATATAAGAAGAAAATAATTCAGTGCTTAAGTACGTATTTAAAAATGTAAATTTGTTAAAATCGGATTTGTGTGTGCAGAATAAGTAACAAGAACGGAATGAAACATTTCGAAAACATCAGTTCATTGAAGCCGATAAGACTGACGGTGCTAAGCTGAAGAATCGGGTGTCAACACCGTCATTGTTTCTAGAAAATAATACCAATTGCGTATAGTCAAATTTAGAAACGTCTTTATAGTTGTCTCTTTCCTCTGCTTTCTGTCCAAATTGGTTCTGTTGTTCTAATTGGCGTTCAAAGTCAAGCGGCCTGCTATTCCCAGAGGCTTTCAGATGTCAGGATTAGTACTGCGATTCCTTCAAGACTGCAGTCCTTCAAGCGAATCTTTCTTTAATTGCCTTAAATTATTTATATTAGTCGCACAATATCTAGCCCAAGAACAAGCAGCGCACGGACTGCGCAGGAAAAGCCTCCTGACTCAAAACATAAAATCACTAAACATTGTTTTAAATGACTCCTACACGGGATGATGTTTTAAATCACAACAGCTCGCAGTATGATAGTTACTGAATTTCTGTTTTTCGAATTCGAAAAACACGAAATTTAGTTAACTTCAAATATGAACGCATGCTGTGAATGCAGAAAAGATTGAACGAATAAATGAATAACTAGGTGAGTGAGTGAATGAAATGAAAGATTGAAAGAATGAATGAATCGATGGATGAATGGATGAATGAACGAATGAACGAACGAATGAATAAATAGACCAATGCATGAATGAATAAATAAATCAATGAATGTACGAATGGATGAACGAACAACGAATAATGAATGAAAGAAAGAAAGAATAAATGAATTTTATTAATGGGCAATTAAACGTCTTATACACGGCCGCAACAAAGTACTTCTTAATTGATATTGAGTCGGAGCGACTAACAGTAGAATACATACGAGCTATTTTCGTTTCGTGTAGTTTCGCTGCCACACTCCAAGCAGCCAATGAGCACAAGGTCAAACCAAACGTAATACACTAACATCTCGAGATAAAGCGACAGTTGATAGTGTGATAGATATTGTTGCATGGAATTTATTCACGATAAGCCCCATTCAAATCACGAGTAAAACGTTATGCCCAGACCAGGAATTGAATCCCGATCTCCTACCCTGACAGGCAGACGCACTAACCCTTGTGCTATCCAGGCGTCCCTTCTACTCGTTCTTGGAAGTAATACTTATCTCAAAAGTCAACTACGCAACAATAACAGTTACTATCTGCCCTCGAGCATCGCGCTTCCGAGTCAACCCGTACTTTGAACCTTCTTGATTCAACCTTTACACTCGCTAGAGGCAAGCACAACAATGGAATGGTCGCACCAAAATGCTTTATATTATTGATGATTTCCCGATTTCTCTCGGAAAGTAAGTAGTGGCGATGGCTTCTGTGGCAATAGCTCTTACAACATTTGCACACCGATCCACTAGACCAGTGACGTGAGTACAAGTCCTATGTCCAGGTTGCTTCTCATGCGGGTAATTGACATTTAAAATGCGTATCCCAATGCCGTCAACATAAATCGATACATCCACATGATGTAGACAATTAAGAAACTGTAGTACACGTGATTGTGACCTATAATTTTGTTCCAATTTCCATTGCGAATTTATGAAGATTTAGAAGAATTTAGATGAATGCATAAATACAAAATAATTCCTCTCCTTCAATGTTTTCAGATGAATGACACTTAGGCTGAATAGCACCAATGACTGAAACACATAATGAAATGATGACTAACCTCGCTGGGAAAATGTTGATGAAATTTATTGCTGAAACAATCGCTGAAACCGCTTTGACTTATGTGACATCTTATCTAAAGCAGCAGCTGTTCACAAATAGTTTCGAGAAAATATACTACTTTTCCTTTTGACCGCTCTACAACAACTAGGGAATAGCTTTCAATAATTTACCAGTAATATTTCCCTGACTGAGAGCTAGATAAATCTATCTGTAGTATCCGTAAGCTTATTAGGCACGGCTTGACCACGTGACCATGTCTAGTACGACAATGCAATGCTAGTCAAGATCTGAGCTCTTTGCGACAACTTAGCAGAAATACACGCTGTACATCGATCGCTGCACTCTGCGCCAACTGAGCGCTTTAGTAGCTTACGGTTGCATGAAATGCCATGCGCAGAAATGTTGCTTAGAATTTTAAGAAAGTCTTCACTTTAATGACGACGTTTTTTTACAGATTTTGTATCAATGTGTATCTTAGTAAGTACATTACATCTATTGCAATTAATGTTAAACCATGACTGTCTGAGGATGACAAGGGCATGATTATCAACTGTAGTTCAGTCGTAAACTTACAAGAATTCAAATCAGAGGATCTACTGCTTTCAAAGGAGGAAAAATAACTGACTTTTTGGCTTGGAGAAAATTTCAACAATTTTTACAAATAATTTCTATAACAACAAATTCAATTCTGACAAAATTAATGTATTAATAGATGTTAATGTACAGTTGGTGTAGACAGTCGTTAAGACTGTCAACACCAACTGTACATTAACATCTATTAATACATTAATTTTATCAGAATTGAATTTGTTGTTATAGAAATTATTTGTAAAAATTGTTGAAATTGTTTGAAATGATGATATTTCCATAAGCGCCAATTAGACGCAACTATGTTGCCATTTCCATAAATGCCAGTTAGACATCAGTTATTAGTTATAAATGGGTGCTGTTATAGCACCCATTTGTAACTAATAACTGATGTCTAACTGACATTTATGGAAATGGCAACATAGTTGCGTCAAACTGGCGTTTATGGAAATATCGTCATTTCATAACAAAATGCTATGATATCTCTCCTTTCTCTATAATTAAAAATCTTCCCAAGATATCGCAGAAATAGCTGAAATCCTTACTGATAGCAATAAGTATCATGGTCCTGCAAGCTTACTTGACTGAAACAATTGGGTTAAAATTGTCAGATCCTTTCTGTGCTTACGGATCGGCAACAAATGATGGCTGACTGAGTTAAATAAGAAGGCATTAAGTAAGAAGGCATCAAGTTTCATGCTGCTTTGATTATTCGTCTTTATGTATTCCAAGCCGACGAGTTTGGACTCTTCTTTGGGGTAAGTCTGAGGCGATGATTTTGAACTTAAATGAAGTGAATAGTTTCATGTTAGTTTTATGAACCATAGAGTCCTTTTATTAGATCCAAATTTAATCCTGACCTTTAAATGATTCATTCACGTGTCTTGTTTTTCTACTGCAGCAATTTAGAGGCGCTCAGTTTTAGAGCAGGATTTTTCACAGAGAGTACATTTTCACATTTCCACACGAAGGACGATAAGGCACGAATAAATAATCAATTTCGAACTGTTTTATTTTAAAGTGTGAAACGCTTGAGAGAGCATTTCTGGTGTTGTGCATCATGGTATGACTGTGATTCTTCAAGAATATTTTATGTTCAAATCCAGGCTTGTTCGTTTATATCGAGTATTGTGAAATACAGCACTGTGGACATCACATCAATTGGTTAATTTCTCAAACCAGCAGCACTTGTAGCTAATGTAGCTTAACAATTAATTGGACTGATCTAATGTAAATATTTTTAAAAAGCATGCTAAGCATATAGCGCTCTTTGACCACTGGTGATGACCGCGTCATCGTCAGGGTAGTTACATTGTTCTGATTGTACCATTGAAAGTGCCTATTTCCCAAACGAAAACCGCCATCCCGTCATTAGGTTATCGAAATCTACATTATTACCTTCAAGAGCAATAATTATCAGATAACAACAGTAAAATAACGATGATAATAGCATGAATAATATTATTTCTCATTGGCTGTTATTTAATAATTGTTTTAATCACAATTTTGCAATCTAATTTGCTTTATTAATTCTATATTCTTTTACTAATCTGGGCATCAAAGTTTTGATTTTTGTTAGATGATCAAGACACCTGATCCTAGATACGTTTCTTTCATAGCCGTGAAAGATACGTTTCTTCTTCTATTTTATCTCAGCATAAGAACTATTATTCTTGACAATTATTGTATCAGATTACTAAAAACATATAGACATCAATGTTATACATGCTAAATGTGACTTTGTTTGATGGCCAATTAACCATTTCTATCGTCGTCCCAACCTACAGTCTCTACCCCGTCTCGAGTAGACCGGTACATCGGCGGCCATTAGTGCAACGACTTAGCATCCTCATTGCAGCAAATGCGATACAGTCTATTGATTTGCTATTACGAGATTCTATCTCTACAGAATATAGATTTTCTATTACGACATTGTAACTGTCGGTTGTCGAGACCTGCAGTACATCTTTCTCTTCTTCTTCTTCTTTTTGCTCGCCGCAAAATTCGACTAAATATCTCCGAGCAGGAGCAGACGTGCACGATATCTCAGGGTGGATATGTGGGGAGACAAAAATATCTTACAGTAACGTGTGTAATAGTTGAGAGATATAATCTCCCTCAGAAGGAAAGACAGTAGTAGAGAGTCAAAATGTCCAAACGTTTAGGAGCAGTATGAAATGGTCTCAGAGAAGGTATCAGAAAGCAATGAGAAAAGAGAATGAAAAAGATGAGATAATCCAGAAAAAGATGACAAAGGGTCTCAAAGAAGTTTCGTGTAGCCAGAATTCAGTTGACAACTTCTTAGTGATTTGCCTTTAGACAAAAATAAAAATAATTGTATTAGACTTATTTATTAGTACAAATTAGCGCTTTCTTTGGCAGAAAAAAATTCAACGAACTAAGATAGTTTAAAAAAGAATTAGCAGTTTGACAAATAATGATTTCGCACATTTTTCGAGAAAAATTTAAACTGCACCGATAGATATTGAGCGATTTCCAAAAGTATTTATCATCCTACATGACAAGTAATTTTGCCAAAAAGTGCAAAAAGAAGCCTGATAGACTAGCTATTCATGATGCTAGTTTTTTATAATACTCATTAAAGTTTTTTTTTTATAAATGTATACGTCCGCGGCTTTACTATAACTTAATGAGTTGTAGTTTTGACAAATCTTGACATTCAGTACTTCATGTTCTTCACAGTTCAGACACAGACGGACCTTCAGGACCTTCAGTGACCTTCAGACGAACCTTCAG
>JAQFYQ010002319.1:0-11858 GCA_034694885.1 Buchholzia appendiculata
GAGCCAAAGTGCAATGGCATCCTTGGTGAGGCTCGCCGGGTAGGTACAATGAGCCTCGGCATACCGCAGTCAAGTAGGTGCAACGACTGCGGCAACCCCGATTTACTGTGATTTACTGCTGAAGCTCTTTGCCGCTTATTTGTAAGAAAATTATTATTATTTTAAAAGGTAGCGGATTGCAGCATATAAGTTAAGAGGCGTGGATTAAAAGTACATTGTTCACAGTGGTAGTGTACTCACGTAAGCTATATAAAGGCAGGAGCTGTTTTGCCACCCATGACGATTTTGGTTTGGAGCTTATCGTGCTTTTTGGTGGGTCCTAGGATGTCAAAAACAAATTGGATTATCGGGTTCTTACTGACCTAATTTATTAATTAGGTAGATAGAGACAGGAAAACTGGTTTAAATCAACAAAGCAAGTCATTTATTATTAAAATAATAAATTATGTACAATACTAGAAATGATATGCGATCAAGAAACTAAAATACAATCACTGTCACACAATATTCACTATCCTCAAATCACACTAATCTCTTCACGAATCACAAACAAGCATACTCTAGTCATAAATCCCTCTGTGTATCACGCTCGTCAACACTGTGGTGACGGGTTAGGGATTAGGGCAATGGGCCAACTATCTCAACCTGGGTGTCAGGTCGAATTGTTCCCGGGCGTCCAATGGGGACTGTCTCTACGGCTCATTGGGAGTCCGGAGGAAATGCCGGGAAATTGATTTAGCGTTAGGCCTTATATGGCGATTATATTAGATGTGGGTCGGATGTGTTCCGGACCCCGGGGAATATATTAGTGGCAAATTCCCTAATTATTTGGGAGAATACTTGGAATAAATGTCAACAATATGGCCCCCACACAAGTATTTGACTTTTACAATTCTTTTTTAGAAAAACTCAAATTCCCGCCAGCCTCGCTGCCCAACAAAGCACTTCCGGCCAATCAGAAGCGCGGGAATGGACGCTATGACTAAATCATGAACCAATCACGACACAGTAAAGAAATCAACAATCACTCGAAGAGCAAAATGCTAAATAGAATTTGCAACTTCCATAAAAAGCCGTGCGCACCTTTGGGCGCAGAACTATAATAATGAAGGAACTACAAAATAGCTACGAACTCACACAGAGAGTACAGTAGCAACTAGCAAGACAGGAGCCCGAGTAAGTTGTTTAACAATGTAGTAGATTCAAATCAGTTGCTTAAAAGGCAGATTAAAAGGAATTCAAGGAATTCAAGTAAGTTATGTATAGGCAGGGACTCAATAAGTTGTTCAATAAGTAGTGTATTCAAATAAGTTGTTTAATTAAAAGGCGGGTTATTCAAGAAAGTTGTCCTCGGTGGTAGCGAATTGAAGAAAGTAGTTTAAATATCTAGCTAGTGGATTCAAGAAAATGATATGTTGATGTTGTGGCGGTAATTGCCAACTCTTGCTACACAGCAGTTCATAACTGTTCATACACTATGACGTCACGTGATGTGAGGTGTTGTTCGATATGTGTTCTTTTCCCTTTTTTAGGTGTTCATGTTCTTGTTCTGTTCGTTTCTCGTTCTTGTTCTTAAGTTGTTCTTGTTTTTGACTTAGTTGTACTTGTTCCTGTTTTTTTTAGTTATTCTTATTCTTTATGTATTCCTGTTCTTTAGATTTGGTTATTATTTGGTTATTAGTTTGTTGTGTTTTTGTTCTTGAGGCGTTCTTGTTATTTAGATGTTCTTGTATTTTAGATGTTCTTGCTCTTGTTCTCGATGTACTTTTATTCCTGTTCTTTGAGTGTTCTTCTTTTTGTTCTTTGTATGTTATTATTCTTGATCTTTAGATATTGTTGTTCATTGCATTTTCTATCTGTTCAGGTGTTCTTAATTTCGTTCTCTAGGCGTTCTTGTTCTTTAGGTGTTCTTGTTCTTGCTAATTAGGTGTTTTTATTCTTAACCTTAGGTGTTCTTATTCCTGTTCTTTAGTTGTTCTTATTCTCGTTCTCTAGGTGGCACAGAACTACACGCGAGCCCTACATGTGGCTGGGTTCTCTATCAACTTCTTCCTGTACACAGTCAGCGGCAAAGTCTTCCGTGACCAGCTGCTCCACTTGCTTCGCACAGCTGCTTGCTGCGCCACCAGCTGCAGCAGCTGTCGCAGCTACTGCAACCTCAACAGCTGCTGCTCTACCAGCTGCTGCCCTAACAGCTGCTGCCCTAACAGCTGCTGCCCTAACAGCTGATGCCCTAACAGCTGCCCTAACAGCTGCCCTACCAGCTGCAGTACCAGTTGCTGCAACCCCCAGCAGCCGACGAAGAGTTGAAGCGTGAGCAGCTGTGTGAGCTGTCCGTAGCTGCGAGCAAAGTTCGGTGAACAGCTGCGACAGGAAGTGGACAGTTGCAAACAGTTGCGTACAGTTAAGTACAAGTACAGTTGAGTACAAGTACAGTTAAGTACAAGTACAGTTGACAAGTACAGATGAGCACAAGTACAGTTGTGTGCAAGTACAGTTGAGTGCAAGTACAGTTGAGTACAAGTACAGTTGAGTACAAGTACAGTTAAGTACAAGTACAGTTAAGTACAAGTACAGTTAAGTACAAATACAAGTACAGTTGTGTTCATATTTAGGGCTGCGTAATAATCAGTGGACTGAAGTGGAATTTAGTATAGTTGTGAAGTCAGTGGAATTTCCAAGTATAACATTAAGCCATTTTTTACATTTTGGACCACAGTGTCCGTGTATGACATTAAGCCAGTGGACCGAACAGTGTCCCCGACTATTACATTAAGCCATTTTTAGTCTGGCTGCTGTCATTAGATTGGTAGCTGTCACTATTGGTTTTCAATTGTTATGCGTAATTATTGCAGGTTTTTGTTGGTTTGTACTTGCGGTTGTTATGTGTAATATTTGCGATTACTGTAGTCTGTGACTAGTAACTATACTGACGAATTGTAACTATATTGACTAAAAACTATACTGATTAGGATCAACTGATGTGACTAGTAACTAAGCCAACTATTATAGAATTATTTATGTAGAAACTATTATTATTATCAAAGGCCCAATATAGCCTCTCTAGTGCTGACGTGCCAATACAAACAAACAAACAAAAGTTGATTTAAGAAAACTTGAATACGGTTAATTGTTGAATGCTTTGGCTCGAGGAGCTTTAGAGTTACGACGCTTCCCCCAAATACAGTCTTCAAGGACTTGACGACCGGTGCACTCACTTATCACCCTTTAAACATATGTTGAATGGATATGTTGCTACCTTTATGTCCTAACCTAATTCTGTCCTCATTCATATACTGTTGGTAAAAATCAGCAAACACCACCCCTCCCCCTATCTCACCCTATCCATCAGATTAAAAAGTTCAAACAAATCTAGTGGGAAAATAGCGACTATCCGAGGAGACAAAAGTGAAGATCTGATGCCATCATCTTTGCCCCCCCCCCCTGGCTAATATGTTATGTGAATCAATGCCATTAAGTACCGTTAAGTACCGTTAAGTACAGTTAAGTACCGTTAAGTACCGTTAAGTACCGTTAAGTACAGTTAAGCACCGTTAAGTACAGTTAAGTACAGTTAAGTACCGTTAAGTACTGTTAAGTGCAGATAAGTAATAAGTACATTTAAGTACAATAAAGTACAGTTAAGTCCAGTTGAGTACTATTAAGTACAGTTAAGTAATGTTAAGTACAGTTAAGTACAGTTAAGTACAGTTAAGTACTGTTAAGTAATGTTAAGTACAGTTAAGTACAGTAAAGTACAGTTGAGTAATAAGTACAGTTAAGTAATGTTAAGTACAGTTAAGTACAGTTAAGTACAGTTAAGTAATGTTAAGTACAGTTAAGTACAGTTAAGTGCCGTTCAGTTAACTACAGTCAAGTACAGTTAACTACAGTTAAGTAATAAGTACAGTTGTTAATCTCGTACAGTTAAGAATAGATAAGTAAAGTTCAGTACAATTAACGACTGTTAAGTAAAGTTAAGTAAAGAAAGAACTGAATGAATGGCATATCAGGCAAATAATTTAAAATTGACAAGACGCATATAATATTATGCAGAATAGAAAATTATTGCTCAATTGATAGCTATTTTAAATTATCCACGAAGCTTTTATCACCCGGACGTAGTTTAAACATAGAATTCTATCAGATATATATATTTGTCCGAAAACTGTCCATTAACAAGACGAGATATTGACATGGCAACAGACTGAATGATGGACCGAGTCTAGTCTTGAATCTAACTGCAGCCTGAATGGGTAATATCAGGCCCAAAGGTGGACTTGGATTTCCGAAGGATTTCTGCAGTTGTCACCGTCCAAAAATGTTCAACGAATTTGTCCACACGATTGTCGGCCATTTTCAAATCTGTCATTCAGGGTTTTTACCCGTCTGACTTGCGCTTCATCGACCACGTGTCAATACACCAGTTCCAGGACAAATGACGATAAATGATGTATGTATACAAGTATATGTATGTATCACTGCCTTTCACATACGCCGTGCGTTGCATGACTTCCGTCACTGACATTTCGAGGCACAATGACAGTGACATGATGAAAATAATAATAATGAAGGTGATGATGATGATGATGATGATGATGACGACGACGACGATGACGACGACGACGACGACGATGGTGACGATAACGACGATGGCACTGACCAGTATGCTCTCTGACATATAAGTATTTTGCATTATACATGTACATAGTAGGTCAGATATCTTTTATACTTAAACAAACTGTTATGATCACTTGCGTAGATCCATCAGGGACGGGGGAAGGGCATGTGTCCCCCTCAAAATGTTGGTTGGACTGAACTGGAAAGGCCATATCCCCCTCAATAATTAGGGCTTCGTCCCCTCAATGATTCATCCCTATCCAGATCTCAACACCCTGGATATAGGTGCTCCTATCTCATCCCTCCCTCAATATTTTGGTTGAGGGGATGGTATAGTAAATGTCATCCTCAATTAAACCCCCTCGGCCCCCTCGGTGACAAAACCGGACCTTCGCCCCGGTTATGACCGAGTTATTTACTGGACCTTAAGCTCCTTGGCATTGATAATATTTT
Organism: Buchholzia appendiculata; assembly: GCA_034694885.1. Classification (NCBI taxonomy): domain Eukaryota; kingdom Metazoa; phylum Annelida; class Clitellata; order Enchytraeida; family Enchytraeidae; genus Buchholzia; species Buchholzia appendiculata. Next base: position 5,074 of record JAQFYQ010002319.1, read on the forward strand.
GTCTTTTAGTTAGTAGCTCTTTGACGTCAAAAAATCTGTTCTCTGCTAGATCTATAGCTCTTTGAACTCAAACCATCTGAGACCAGCATCTCTCTTGAGCGCAATATCTTAGCGTCGAGTGGTCGAGTGAAGAATGCTGACCTAATAAGTGGACACAATACAAGCTGAGTGACGTACGCTAAATTTAGCGACAGTTTCGATGGTCACGATTCCCCTCCATGCCCACATGTAATTGATTTATAAGTCAAGTGCCATAGTCCAATTGTGAAGAATAAGCTAGTAGAATTCGGTGTTGTGCTGGAAGAGTATTACAAACTCTGTTAGTGGTTTTGTCACCAGACCCTTAGCCCATGCTTCCATTTTGGATGTTTGTTATGTCCATATTTTTTCAACGACCAATTTCACAATTATTTTGGATTACCGGGATTTTTTACCGATCGGATGGAAGCGTGGCAGCGATGAAAGCATGCACAATTTTAAGTTGCACAAGTTTTTTTTTTTTGGGGGGGGGCAGAACCCTTAGGTCTCCCCTTAAATGCAACTCTAGTGGTTAATATTAAACAAAAGAATCCGCACTTCACGCATTTATTGAAATCGAACCTAAGAGTGGCTTGGGAACAGTTGCAAGCTCGTAGTTTTTTTAATTATTTCGGGGTGTCTGTCGGGTAAAATATTCCTGGCGACCGATGGGAGAAGCGAGGCATCAACCAAACCATCAATAAGACGAAATTGGAAAATATTTCCTTTAGGGCTTCTAACGTCAACTCACCACCCATCCCCCATTAAATACGACCCTGGTCAGTTCGATATGCAGCCGCCAGTCTTATGATTGGCATATAATCCAACATCTATCGTTCTTACTGGTGGCCAACTAGGAGAGACGTTGTCCCCATGTTCTACAATTTAGTTCTACACTTGGCATTGATGCCTTGCCTCAAGGCTGCATTGAAGCAAGGCTGCCTTGCAGCACTTCACTGCCTTAATTTGGCCGAGTTTCTAAATGCCTTGTCTTGTCGTTATTCTCGGAAAATGTCATGCCATAGCTTAGCCTTGCTGCCTTAGTCATGCCTTGGCTTCGAGAAGTTGCCTCAGCTAATTACCTACCTATTTCAAGACATTCATGAATTAAATGCGCTGAGTGAAACCTAATAACCTGTGCTGTAAAGTTTGCAAATTTTAAAATCTCCAGAATTCTTAACTTGTTAATCGCTAGATGGCGTACACTCTCAACAACTCAAACTAAACAATTATCGAGCCGTGCCGTGGGTCGACGTTATTTGTTGTAAAGTAGCAGCTTCAACGCAACAGCGATTTAGCTAACTCCCTGAAGATACAGCGTTCAAACCAAGTCAAGCGGCATTATACTAATCTTTGTTATAGCCAGTGACACGAATATTGCCTTAAAAATTCCAAGACTGAAACTTTAAATTTTGAGAAAATGACAAATATGTCACAGATGCCAGAAAAACAATAAGTGTAGGTTTGAAAGTGTGCCTGCAAAACGATCGGACTCTTTTCTGTAGGCACATTGCTAAAGAAACGATTACCATCTTCTGCAACTATAGACAAACAACGAATTGGATTTTTGTGTGTAACGTTATAACTGAAGTACGCCAAAACTGTACGTTTCCCTCAGAAAAATTGAGGCCGATAACGTCTTAGTATACTTCGGAAGAAACTTGACGACTCGTATTTTTTCGACAAGTTGGAGGAGGGAGTGGGAGACATGTAATAATCTGACTAAAACTTTGGGTTTGGAGGGAGGTTAGCAGTTTCAAATTTCCCAACGAAAGGGACGGAACGTCACGGAAGTAAACACTTTGTTTCGGGTGGGTGGGAGTAGAGAGCCCGTAAACTAACGATACCAAATAAAAAGCTGACTGGTTCAATCTGATTGTCAAAGCTTATTGTGGTATTATATTGTTTTTCATTGTTTTGAAAGAAGTTGGTATCATATATTGTCATCATTACAGTCACTCTTTCGGGTCAATGACACCCAGCTTCTCCATCCTTCCCTTCGTGCAGGTCAATGACACCCAACATCTCCATCCTTCCCTTCTTGCAGGGCAATGACACCCAGCATCTCCATCCTTCCCTTCGTGCAGGTCGATGACACCCAGCTTCTCCATCCTTCCCTTCGTGCAGGTCAATGACACCCAGCATCTCCATCTTCCCTTCGTGCAGGTCGATGACACCCAGCTTCTCCATCCTTCTCTTCTGGCAGGTCGATGGCACCCAGCTTCTCCTTCCTTCTCTTCTTATAGGTCAATGACACAGAGTTGGACGTGGGTCGGGTCGACCCGCCCCCACCCCCCGGTCGGGTCCGCGTTTTAGGAAATTTAGCTGGTCGGGTCAGGTCCAGACTCAAAGGGTCGGGTCGGGTCGGGTCCGAGAGTCCGTGGGTCGGGTCGGGTCACATAATTAATAATCTGACCCGGCCTGACCCGCGATAATTTAAATCACCTTGTTATGTCATATTTCATTGAATTAAGATGTCCTAGAAGTATATGGTATTTCCTACTTTAAGCATAAAATGCATACATTGAAGCTTGAATTCCAAGAGAAATATGTCCATGCGGTTGAACTATACTCGTACAGTACATATACACATTACTCAATTATCAATTTGACAGACTTGTTAAAATGATAATAATACGTATTAAAATAACCTTTTTCAGACCAACGTGTATTATAAACTTTATTCCAACTCTTTCTAAGATTTCCTTCATCATGCACTTTCTTATAATTGTCTTCAATTGATTCATATGCCTAGTATTTATTTGCACCGGTCAACAACCAGAGTATAACAATTGTGTGCACTTAAAAAAATTGTCCCGTACTCAAATTGTTATTTAATATGTATCAGAATAAATTAGAATGAAAAGTTTAAAATAAAACAAACTCTAAGCAAACTCTGTAAGCAAACTGTAAGCAAACTCTGGTGTCTCTGGCAGAAATATCTCTTTAGGCAAAACGTAATAGCTAACATACAGTTCAGCTTGTATCAATATCATTACACACATACAACGCAGAGATAAAATATAATAATACTGATAACTGATATAGATTACCTCTTTGCAAATAACTATACATCAAAATTTACAGTACATAACATGTTGAAGCTACATCATAGGGATTAATTTCATGTGCATTTCACAGAAAAATTTGCCTGAAATATGCGTCATATTATGTTTTAGGCGTCGCGGGTCGGGTCGGGTCGGGTCAGATCAGAGAGTCCGTGGGTCGGGTCCGAAAAAGTTACCCACGTCCAACTCTGGAACACCCGACCAATAGAAACTCGGACAATAGATTGACATCGCATTGTGTTCTACTCCATCTACAGTAGTAGAGCATCAACGACATCCTTCAAGCGCATAAAGCGTGTAAATAAGTAAAGGAGCGGATAGAGGTGCCAGTCGGTAGCATTCTCGCCGAACAGTACAAAGGTCGACAGTTCAGCTCCCAGCTGAAATTTGTGCGGTAGCAAACCATGGTATATTAACTAAAACTCCATTGCCTGTGCAGGCAGGAACTTTGGCCTCTTTCCCGTGATCTTCTATACAAGTGGTCGGACATCAGGCAGACATCATGTAAACAATGAGTCATCAACTGCATATTTGCTAAACACTAATGGCTTTCAATAATCCTGTACATGTTGTATTTTTGTTTTGAAAATTCGATTGATTTGCTCATAAACGTAATTTGTATCAAAAACAATATTTATATTTGACAACTTCGTGATAAGTACTGAAACCACGTACACAACAGTACAATAATTTCGAATACATGATGTGTAACATTGTCGACTTTGATCTTTTAGATTGCTGGCATTAATAATGCAGGCAATGTCGTCTGAAGCCAGAGTGGAGTTCAGCGGCTTGCGGGTGTGCAACATAATAAGCGCTAATTCAGTTCAATAGGAACCAAACATGAACATATATCATGTACAAATGCATCCACGGTAGGCTGCTCAGATACACTTGTTGCGACTGTTTTTTATTAGAGTCTACATCAACGTTCAAGGGGCTGTTTATATCAACAGCAGCTCTGCGACTGGTTGATCTGTGTCAAAGCGGTCTCTCCATCACAGTTAATGTAAACATCTCCTGCAAAGATAGGTCTCTCGCTCGATGTTTACGCTCAATAGAAATCATGCAACGATATACTGTAATCAATAATAATAATGACCAAACAATTTCTGCCGTAGTAAATGGACCAAGTATGTTGCCTTAGTGTCAAACGCTCCGAGTTTTAAACTTCTATGACATCTATACGTGTGTAATTTGATGCAACCTTTCAGACCCAAGCGATGAGTCAGTACATCTTGTATTAACGAATAATAATTTTTTTACGAATTAATACAATCCATTACAATCACTACTGTCCAGAGTAAAAAAAATTAAACTTTAATAAAATGTATAATACTTGATATAAAAACGTTAATTTAATATTTAAATAAAAATGTAGTATACAACAAACAAAATATATTGTACATGGCATACATGCATTTCGGGTAAGATTTAAATGGAATAAAAAATATTGAAAAACAAACTCGTTTTTTAAAGTTTTATGATTTCTTTCAAAGATTGCGAGGGTAGTCAAAAGTACGCTAGTCGGGCCAGGTCAGGAATTGTTGACTGATCGAATCAATTGGGTCGAAACGAGTTGGGTCGGATGCCAGTGGGCCTGGAGGCTGGACCAGTCGCGTCATATATATAAACCTTGAGTCAGGTCCGAATAAATACATCAACTTTTCATTCAGAATTCTAACAGAACCACTCAATTGGAACAATAATTATTGTCTAGCCTGCATACGCAAGGGAAGAATACTAGTTAAATATCAGAACGACACCGTTTTTTTTATTATGAAGCGAGTTTAGAAATGAAGTTCGTGTCTGTTCAGTTTGTTCATACAATTCACGATAACGTGCAATATCATATTTAATAATGTTCTTGAGAAATATGGAGCCGCCGATAGCTCAGGCAGTTAAGCACTCGCCTCGTGTGTTAAAGATCAGGGGTTCAATTCCCGGTCCAGGCAGAGTTATCGGGAACAAAATCGGGCAAATTTTGTGCACGCTCTGCCGCTTCTGTTACCAAGCAGTATAAGTTGGTACTAGGTGTAAAAGCCTAGGAAAGTAAACTGGCGTGTTTACCTAGCACACTGGCCCCAGTTGGGTGAGCCTTGCAGTGCTTGCACTACGTAAGGCTGAGGGCTGTGTGGGGAGATCAGCGCCCAGGCAACCTTCCTTTGAAGACGCCAAAATACTTTACTTTTTGAGAAATATTAACCATAGAAAAATAAGTAAAGATAATAACGAATAAAACTTATTTACAAAGAATGTATGAAGAATGAACAAAAGTATTTATATAATCAATTGGCGTTCTGAGTGAACGGAAACTATAACAGCAACTTGCAAGCATGCAGTTCAGACACGAATGAAGTTCATGAATTCAACGAACAGGATGACTACACTAGCTAGAAATCGAAAGCAACTGTTCAGAGGAACAATTGAGTCTTTGCTTATGATACTCTTAAAGTGCATTGAAATAATTGTCCAGGGCTGATCAGAGGTGAGTAATTCAAGAGTGCCAACTGAATACGTACTGAATAAAATGTATCCTATACAAAATGCAGCTAAAATGAGAGATAATAAAAAATGAAATTAAGAAATTTATATTTACCCTAGCAACGTTTCAGTAAATCGATACAATGTTGATAATTGGAAATAGCTATTGAAGCACAATATCGATTCGAAATAACGAGCCTCCTGATTAATCAGTATAAATATCTTAGGCAGAGAGTTCATGTAGCACACGTTACATTTCAAGTACTGATTAACATAAGAGTTGTCAATGAAACTGCTACCATTGCATGATCTGCCCAATAATTAAAGTTATTAAGTTAAATTTATTGGATGGTAATCGGCGACACTTGGAACTGCCTTCTGGTAAACGCGCAATAAAGTCCTTGGCTGTTCTATTGTCAATCTATTATTATCTATTATTATCTATTATCAAGCAATAAAAACCATGATTTATTTCTAACGTCCTAATGTGGTGTGTGGGGGACGTGTGTGGGGACGAAGGGAGACAGAAAACAGAGTTTTCGCAAAAACCTTTATGAGGGTTGTAATTAGCAGTTAAAGTCGGAGGGAGAAAATATTTTCAATGTTTCAGAGAGAACTTATTAATTCGATCCGCTAGAAAAGTGCAAATTGTCGTGGCGCGTTGCGATACGGTTAGAACCAATGAGAGAAGTACGACCCACTGGGATCACGCGGCCATTGCAACGTGTACTGTATAATGTTTATATGAATACGTTTAGGGTAAGTATGACTTCCAAGAACGAGCAAAGCGCAAAAGCGGGATGCCTTAAGAGTGTAGTGGTCTGCTTGCACAGCAATACGCAAGCAGGAGACCTGGGTTCGATTCCCGGTTCAGGCATAACGTTTCACTCGTGATTGGAAGGAGACTTGTCGTCAATGGACTCTGCATATTCACATCTACAACATTTGGTTCGAGAATCACTGTAACGATGGTTACTCGATGTACCGGTGTTCTAATGTGTAACTAGTTGTTCCCTGGCCTGCGTGGCGTGAGTAGCCTTTGTGGCGTGTGTGGCCTGTGTGGCGTGAAAAATCCTGCTGCTGTATCAGCCTACGCGAAATATTATTGAGTAGTCTGTGGAGTATCGAGGCACGGGACGCATTTAACTAAATGTCACTTGAAATATGTCTATACTATAGTAAATGCGTATAAATCTATAGTAATGTCTGCCTACC
>JAQFYQ010002320.1:0-11858 GCA_034694885.1 Buchholzia appendiculata
CTCAATAGATACATTAAACATCCTTTGAATATATTACATCGCAGACCCAGTCAGAATAAAAAATACAAACCGTGTTACTATTTTTTAATCTCAAATCATATTCTGAACTGAACTTTAACATAGTATCAATGTACTTAATGTTTCAAAATAATCAAATCAATATGAACGTGCGTTAGTTTTGTCAAACCTACCTGACATATATCGACTCCTTTAGTTGGCGGGTAGTTTCCAGCACAAAGAAAGTAATCAAAGTCTGAGTCGTCAGCAGCCCAGTATCTGTACGTCAGGTAAGTGTACGCATTGCGGCACGTCGCAGCCGACATTGGCTTCAATTTCCCTTGATTCAAATTTGTGCTGCCGAATTGTGCTGAAAATGTCAAACAAAAAGGAATATTATGGTTTCATTGCGTTATTGGGCTCAGTGGTTAGCAAGAAACTTTAGCAACAAAATTGTTGTTTGCCTACTTGGGAAAACATCAGACGGCATCTAGCATGATCAGAATTGTGTTAACTCAAACCTGCCGACTGAATACCGATTAACAGATATCCCAGTCAAGGAAGACACACGACAAATACATATTGTGCATTTACACATTTATATTATAACGCTCGCACAAATAGTGCAGCAAATTATTCGTCATAACTGCTGCTATGATACTTCAAATTGAGCACATTAAGTGATACAGAAAGCAGTGTTTAGCTTAAATTTAATATCACTGAATGTCATAAAGTACTCACCGTTAAAACAGATGTTTTAAATTTTTGCGATACAGTTAGAGATAAGATAATTTTGAGATAAGGTATTTTAGAGTGCTACCGCTTGCGATGATTGTAAATGTATTTGATGATAGTGTTTCGTTCAATGTTGATTATTATTTGTTTGCATTGAGAATTAACGTTAAAAGATACGACATAACTTTAGTTTTCATTATATTAACGTACTTGAATCCGATCGTGTTTTCCCGTATCCAGTAGCAACGCAGACTTTGAACGCATCTAGGTTGACGTCATCAGTAGCGAGACAGATGGGTCGCACCGTGTCCGTTATAGTTACAGGTGACGTCAGCTTCAGCAATCCGACGTCGTTGATGACAACGTTTCTGGATTTAACATCTTCATAATCTGGATGTCTGTGGACACTCTGGACAGCCAGCAGCTGAGTATCTGCTACACTTGAGTTTTGATTGAGGAAACCGGCGTAGACTTTGATCAGCTTCGCATCTCTGAAACATTAGAATATACAAGCAATGCTTGAATATTATTACTATGTTTTCAATAGTCCAAATATATATTCCGAAACTGTACAATTCAGCGAACAATTTTCTTTATCGAGAACATTCCATGTGCATTAAATACTTCTATTTCGAAGTAAAACGAAGATATGCATCGTACATGGTTGAGCTTAACATCGTCCTAATAGAACTATATTACTAGTAGTTTAAGTGCTCTTTCAACCTTATGCAAATAAAAAATATGTTGCTTTTTCAGATTATATAAATTAAGGTAAACAAATAATTTAATTATTAATCAGCATCTATCCAGACATCATCTATCAGACGATGATAGGCAATCGAATGAGTAGTTACGTGCTTTTGCCTTTTTATGGTTTTAAATGAAACCTTTGTTTATATTCTTTTTTAAATTTGCCTTTTAATTTTAGGTTGTATTTGTTTCATGTTTTTTAAATATAGAAGACATTACGAGTGCTTTAGAGCCTGATGCTCCTGAAACCAACTTTGCACCGTTCAACTGTTGATCACCAACTGTTGCTGTTAGTGTACAGCTTTTGTCAGTTTTGAAAATAAAATAAAATAAAGAGACTATCTTACTCGTATGCATCGGCGCAGTGCCCTGCTGTTAGTATCCACTGTCTGTCAATCAGAGATCCCCCACACAGTACGCTGTCGTCATAGATGATGAGAACTTGCCAAGGCCACGCCCCTCTCTGTGCTACGTCACCGTTGATGATGTACGGACCGACGCTGTCGGCCGGTACAGAGCGTGTACCACATTCTGTGCAACACCATCAGCATAATAGTTAAGAACGGCTACGATCTCTTTCTCTATCACTATTTAGTCATTTTATGTAAAATAAATTCGAGCTATTCGCCTACTTGATTTGTACTAATATATTTTCTAAACAAGAACAGGATATTTTTGAACCGAAGCTTAGCCTGCCAATTTTTGTCAATAAAACCCTAACGGCTTTTTTGACTCAATGCACCAAAGATTATGAAAATAAGTTTTGCATTTGAAACATTCAAATTTGTAGACATCATTTCAGAATTATTTTACTTATTAAAGCACCAAACTTAAAAATGAACACCTTGTGAAACGATAACACTGGCCGATTTTTACACAAAGCAAAATCATTTCATATTTTAAACTCTGATGCGTTAACTCCAATTAAGGTAAAATAATATTACATACGTTGAATTCAATACGGAAATGAATGTTTTTTTTTTAATTTGCTATAAATATAAGATCTTATGATGATGATGATGATGATGATAGTGCTCTGTCCGAAGACAGATTATATCATAAGTTATATGATATAATCATAGAGGTATCGCTCACCAGCGGCGGCGCATTTCAGTCCAACGGCACGGTTCGAGAGGCAGACGCTGCAAACAGAGAAATATCGCATTAGATACTGCAAGGGTATCGCAACTGGTGTTCTCAGTATTTAAAAAAATAACGCTTGAAACAATGCATCGGCAGTGCAGTGTATGAAAGTGTAAGAGATTCATTAAACAATATTAACTGTTTTGTCAATCCAGGGCAGATAGAAACACTTTGTTCTCTCAAATGCAACTTTAAGAGTAGTCACTGGTGGGGGCGGTAATCTTCGCCCAGAAAAGTGTAATATACTGAAACTACAATTCTTCGAAATTGTAATTTTTCACTACAGCATCTTCTTTCCCAATGTTGGATTTTTCAGTCCTTGTTGAGTTTGTACATTGGAATAAATGAAATAAACAGTGTTATTATTTCAAACTTTGCATGGAAAGCATCCTGCTTTACGGATTAGAACTTTTTTGGATTCAATTAATTATCCTTTATCGCCATTATACAACGAAATGATCAAAATTGTGGATAATGCATTTAGAACAGTCTGAATATATCTAGTGCAAGCAAAAACCATCGTCATGTGAATTGTTGTGTTTAAATACTCCAGAGTCTCGGCTAATTTAGTAAAATAGCATCTATATATCTTTGCAATTAGATTATAAACGTATACAAGAATAATTGGTGATAATTTATTACATACAACCGATACATATAACTATTAAGACTCTAAATCAAAGACAGATTCAAGCATATGCTCTTAACATGAAGCATAATTATTTAATATGATTGTTTTTTTTCACGAAAATACTTACGCTTGTTTTTGTAGATACGAGTTGAAATTTGCAGCGTTTCCCCGTGCGCCAGGTTTAAGACCAACAAATGGTGCTCCGGATGGTATCGAAAAATTTGTTGTCGTAGACACAGCAGCTCTGTAAAAAGATAAAGAACAATAAACGAATTTCATTTAACATATTTCTCTGAATTGAGGAAAATGTAAAATAACACTCGCTGTGTAATCGATCTGTCCTTGCTATTATCTTCATCAGTAATCCTTCAGATTTGATTTGCAAATATTTTACAATTTTGCTACAAATTAGAATTCAGTAATTAAAATATTTTCTAAATTCGAATAGAAAATTTTACTTTCTGCAGACTACATGAAGTGGAGGCAAACAATCGATCAAATTTTTGATGTTGAGCTACGCTTACTGCTGTCATAAACTGCATCATGGAATGGTAATTCTAACTGTAGCGCTGTTGAGCATCATTTATGTCGTAGCGAATTAGCAGCAAGTACCTATTAAATATTTCCAATGAGGTATGATAATCTCTTTTATGAGTATTATACCTGCATTCAGCGTGGCATTTTTGCTGCCGGTCGGTGTGCAGGATTAAACCCCGGCATCTCCTTGGTTGACCCCGGCAAATCCGCCAAATTTCGACCTCGGTGGGGTCGCAATTTGACCCCGGCACCTCTGAGATAGATGCCGGGGTCGTCGGGGTCAATTTTTTGCAGTCAGAAAACAATTCTGCTGCCAATCCCCACCCCCCGCCACACACACACTCTCTCTCTCGTCGGTTTATTGTCGACCACGGCCTCTCAATGTAACAAACATCGCGCTGCTTGCATCTATCTTCTATATTGGCTATTTATTGATTGCCATTTCTAAAAGCAAGCACATACCCGTATCCCATCCCTGTGCATGCCAACTTGCTCCAACTTGCATTCCAGTTATCAGCGCAGATATAATGGTCTGAGATTCCGTTGAATGTGACTTTAGCTGGACTGGAAACAGGTGAAGTAGACGACCCACTCTCCAGGTTTGATACTGAAAACAGTCAATTACAGCACGACTGTTAGACAACGATTTGACAACGTAAATTGTGTCCTACTTTTACTCCAGGAAGCGCACAGTTCTACAAGGCCCTTAAACATTGAAACCTATTAGTGTGTGCATTAGATTAAAACACGCTAGATCATCGCACAGATTCTTTACATTTCCGTTTAGCACCGCAATTGCAATTACCTGTCGAAAGAATCTGACAAGTTGAAATACTGGCTTGAAATAATTTGTCATCTTAGTAGTACATTTTGCTAATTTAAATATTCCCAATTAAGTTGCACTGACTTATTAATAGTTGTAAAATAGTTCTTACACTAGAGTAAATTTGATATACGCTCATTGGAAGCGACTTAATCAAGCCGCTGTCCATTAACCATGATATTACACTGTGCGGGCAGATCAGCTCAAACTTCTTCAACTAAGATGATTCAGGATCAACAAATTTTCATATCACACGTAAACGAGTTTAATCAGAAAATAGATATATTAATTGTTGATGTTGACAAAAAATACATACACGTTTAAACGTTCATATAATACATGCACAGCATTTATGAAATAAGAGAGCATAGCATTTGAGATTCCTTACCACAGTTGGCTTCGTCAGAAGCATCTGAACACTGAGTGATTCCATCGCACTGTTGGCTTGACAGAATGCACGTAACGTTCCCAGAATTGCACTTAAACTGGGAGCTTAGACATTTCTCTGAAGAAAATAACAATTGAACAATTCACTTAACGTATGCAAACAAATTGCATTACTTTATGCATTTGTATTGTACCGTCCTTATTGTGTGTACCTCTGGCGTAGTAATAATGAACTTACAGCATATGATTATGGTATAATTTCAAAGAATTCTAATGATTATACATGGTAAAATAAAGTATAACTATGAGGTATACAAAGGTGATTACCAAACACGAGTCATTAAAACAAATCTATAGTATCTCTATATAAATTAATCTATATATATATATATAAATCTATAGCGCTCTATCTCTGTAACTTTAATGTTTTCGAGGTACTTTGTTCTTCATTTATTTTTGTGTCTATTTCTGTTTAATTGTACTTCCTGTTTGGTGAATTAAAGAATATATATAGTATTCTAATGAAATGTTATGCATTTATTCCCACATGCTCCCGCATATCTCCTTGTCTCGTCTCCCTCTCTCCCTTTCTCTCTCTCTCTCTCTGTTTTTTCTCTCTCTCTTTATTTCCCTCTCTCTTCCCTCTCTCTCCCCCCTCTCTCTCTATAGCTAAACCTACTGCATGTTGGTGCTGTCTCGTCCTCCCCGAGAAAACAGTCTCGTGTCCCGTCGCACATCCAGGCCTTGTCGATGCATTTCTTGTCGTAGCACTGGAACTGATTGGTGTCGCACCCAGCTGAAAAATAACAACAGAAAACTATTTCACATATTTCAGTTTAATGTCATCTCACAGAGGTTCTTTCGCATAATATATCATAACTTCCTTTAATCAACTAATCACTTATTTTCCCGCCAAAATATCCGTTTTGCATCAATTATAATCGTTGGATAAATTCGATCGGATCTTGAACTATGAGCTAGTGCGCCGTGTTTGAATAGTAGCTAGTAGTTCAATATAGTTGAAATCAAAACTTCAGCTTATGCCCAATTTTATCAATTAAAATTAAATTATATCGTATTTATTGACAATATATAAGATAATAGAGTCATTCGTTGAAATGTGCAACTGGTACCGGAAGATTCAGGAAGATTCCAATTTACTTTGACAACAATGTCATAGATGCTGTGCCAATATTGATGCCATTTTGTGAATATACCTCGACAATTTGCTTCATCGCTACCGTCTCGGCAATCCTTGATTCCGTCACACAGTTGTGCCCTGTTCATGCAGAATCCATCCGACGGACATCGGACACCATTATTCGGACAACCTAAAGAAGAAAAGGAAGAAACATTTGCTTCATCACGTAACTCGGCGCAGTGATCTGAGAACAGCTTCTGGAATTGACTAGACAAATGTTCTCAAATGTGTTCTATTAGGCTTTAAAATCGGTTACATTTAGAGAGGTAATTTAAAACACTCTTTGCCACTGGTCTCCTTATGCCGATATATTTCCATGGGTTTCGGAAATAGTTACTTCAATTGATATTTAACCCACCAGAGAAAAATAAATGTCAATTTTGAACGGTAACTGTGATTATATAATACAAGACAAAGTAAAGCTTGATAATACGCACAGCTTTCAACAAGAGCTGAATCAAAGGCGTGGAAAAATACTGTGCTAAGTGTAGCATGGGACAATTGTGCTCAATAGCTTATTCAAAGGTAGCGAAGGACCAGTTCGGACGAATTTTGTAACTCAATTAATTACATGTTTTAAGGACGTAATAATTATGATTAAGTTGATTATCAATGGAAACAGCTATAGTCCTTACTAATTACGTCATTCTAACCTGATGTAGATCACTTAATGAAACCATTTATCGAAGTTTCGTGATGTAATATAAAATGAAATTTCGAATGAATATGACAAGATTTATTTCCATAATTTCTGGCTCTGTTATTTAATTGAATATTATTGAAATGTGTAAAGTGCTTCTGCTTACTGGCTTTGCATCCAGCCAACTCGTCGCTTCCGTCCCGGCAGTCCAAGACGCCATCGCACCACTTGAACAGCGGCACGCACATGCCGTTAGCACATTTCGTTTCTGTGACTCCACAGTCTGAAAACAAACGCATCCGATGTCTTACCTGTTAATGTGGAGTTCAAATTGCAACAACAGGTCAAAATTGTTAAAATTTATTTTTAAACTTTTACATTGAAATGAATCTTCATGTATTTCCATTTAGTTGCTGCATCTTCACTACCGATGCTGCAAAAAATAGCGTAGATCCAAATTCCCAACATGGTTCGTATTGCGCAATTGCTTGCAAATTACAAGTATATGCAAATTTGATGAAATACAGTCGCGATTTATTTGAAATAAAAAAATCGACACTTGCAGCTGAAAGTCAATACAAAGCAATCAATAATAATCTCCAAAGACACAAACTTAAACTGGTTTCAAACAGCAAAATAGTCTGAAATCATTCGAGGAATAATATCCAATGAATGAATATCGTTTAATTACAGCATTGAAAATGATACGTACTCGTTTTATTTTCTTTCATCTTTATACCTACTGAATTCATGTTGATTAAATAAATATTAATGAAGACTAAAAATGCTGCAGTATATGAGTACGGTACATTACTGGTTAGTAAACACATTCTAGGCCCACGTACTCCAGTACTGTGTGAGTTACATAAGTCTATTCAGGTAGACTATTTAACAAAACTCACCACAGCCGATTTCGTCGCTGAAGTCGTCACACGTCAAAATATTGGTCTGACCGTCGCACCGCCAACTTATTGGAATACACTTTCCATCGTTCACGCACTGGAACTCCGTCAGATAGTTGCACGAGTACCTTTCTGTACAGCGACAGGAAATAGATAAGCATAAGTCATGCCAACAGTATTTTTAGAGGCGAGTAAATCATAACATAGCACGGGGTTTTTACACGTCATAGTCTGCATGGTCAAATATCGGAAGCAACTGTTTCGTTTAAAAGCATTACCACAGATACAAATAGTTTTAAAACATAATTGCACGTTTTATGAATATTTGTCATTGCTTCAAAACATCTGATAAGTAAGGGCGCAAGATTTGAAGCCGAAGCGTGTAACAACAACTTTTTTCACAAAAGCTGGCAACATTCAAAGCCTGCAACTTTCTGTTAAAATAGTCAGTTCATCTTCATTAATTAATGTTCAGGTTTTCCGCAGGACGTAACTTCTAAAGTTCACCATCAATTATATATTCTTCCCTTTTCTCTTGTTTTATCTTTACTTCACAGCACATTTACTTTAATCTATTCAGCATGCAACTTCATTGCTGACTTCTTCCTTAAGTTTCTGCCTTCCCAGGTAGCCTACAAAAATCATCTTCACCGACTTTATGCTTAATACAGTTCCTTCGTTCAGTCCAAATAACTGATCTACACATTCGCATGATCTAAATATTGGCAGAAACTTCCCAACATTCCTAAAAGTCATCTCCTATTTGGAGATCTGAAAGCTTACACGCTTTTATAGCAAACTGAAGTGATGCATCTGCTATTGTATATTCCTTACCTTTCCCATATTCAGTCCTAATTTTTCCAACCTGCCATGCCCTGGCTTTCCGCATTTTAACGCATTAATCTTTATCCCCAATGTATGATTTTTTTTCAAAGTCCACTCACCTCAATTAACCCAAAGAGAATATGAATTAATATCATAGTTCACCATATTCTAAAAGTGAAAGACAAATGGCATGCATAGGTTTACTTACTGCATAGAATTTCGTCGTCGGAAGTTTCGATCTCTGGAACGTAAGGACAGTCCAAGCGAAAGTCACATTTCTTAGATTTATCAACACAGCCGCCATTTAGACAGCTATACTGTCTCGACAGGTCACATGCTAAAATACGTCAACAAACACAAACAGTTTATATACATATAATAATAATATATATGATAATATATATAATACATATAATAATACATTAAACATATATTTGTCAGATTATTGGTTGATCTGATGGTTCACATATCGGACATTGAGCCAGTGTCTTTCTATACCTTACTTTAGATTGCAGTTGCATAAAGTTTACATTTACGACATGTGGTATTTATACTAAGCTAAAAGATATCAATATTTATATTTTGCGAATTTAGAAGTTAAAATCAGCTTTGAAAGCTGGGTAAATACGCAAACAGATATCGATTTTAATTGAACATATCTAGAAAAAAGTATGTGACTATATCTACAGTGAAATATGAATCCAACGTAATATTTAATCAATCTATAATCAGTTTACATTAAATTTTATTCAACCTTAATAATTTCTTGTTAACATCTTAAAATACAATTTTATTCCAAATTCCAGTCATGCACATATTTACAAATAATTCAAATTTCACGGAAATTATGGCATAGCCTATACGACGAATATCTAGATATCACAAGCCCTAGACTTTGGCTTATCATTCAATCGCCTACACCGAAAAATAACTAGTATAAATCGTTAACTTAATATACTACAAAAATATAAAAATCGCAGGTTATTTCTTATAACTGCTCACAATATATAAGCTTTGAATGATGCTTTCAAAATAAAATACAACTTTAAAAATTGCTTAGTTTTCTAGTGACCAAGTAATTACTTGAAGTACTGTAAATAGATGAAGGCAACTTATGAAACACATAAATTAACTATTAAAAAATTAATCAAAATTAGTTCATTGTGTGAGACTTACTGCAATTAAGCCGTTCATCGCTGTTATCTTCACAGTCGTTTATTCCATCACAAGTCCAAGCGAGCGGAATATAGAATTCTCCTTTGTCGTTGGAACATTTAAACGTACTCGGAGGAGCAAATGCTGAAAAAATCAATCAAATGCAAATTTAATCTTGTTCAATGTATGGTTCATGGTATGAAATCTAAGCGTGTAATTTGCGCAGAATCAAAAGACTATTGTATTTTAGCTCAAAAGTTAGTGTATTCAAATGTAATATTATAATAGCAATAAACGATTGAATGACGTTGAAACGCTTACGTTGAATTGTGCTGAGCATGACGCTGTCGTTACGGGGATTCATTGTCGTTGTAGTTGGTGGATGTCCTTTTAATAACAACACAACACAAATAATTAAACATATCTCAATAAAAGGTCTGATTTCAATCAATTTCTGATTTTTGACAAACTCGAATAGCAGATGACTGTTCATTAAGATCTTTTGCTTGACTTTAGCTAACTGGAGTGCCTTTGTGTGTCAATTTCTTAAAATAAAGTGTCCTAATAGATCGTTGAGATATTCTGTTTCTCAGAGCTCCAGAAAAATCCCTATACCACGTGATCATATCTTCCAAACATTCGAATCATAGGCTACCTGTTTTCTTCCTCATCACGCACCTTAATTGCAGCCTTTGTATAGACTAACTCTAACAGATTCATAACCGTTGCTTGTTTATTTGTTGTCACAGCTGCCTGTTCAACTTCCCACTATTCATCACAATTTGTTTCATAACGATACATTTTAATGCTGATTTGTAATAAAAAAACAGTTGAATTTCAGAAGTCCAATTGAATTGGTTGTTACTTTTCTTACCTACATTTTTTTACAATTTATGCGATCGCCGTTCAGCTTCAACAGTTCTAAGCATTACATTGAAACTCGCCTCACAAATTGTAATAAAATAGGACTTACACTTGGCACAAAGTGCAATAAAATGGACTTCTAGCGTTTGAGTTGCAAACGCACGCCGAGCCAAGTTCCGCTTTCACGCTTTGCTTCTGTCAAACAATATATTGTTAATAATATTATGGTCTAATGAGAATTGTAAACTAAACAAGAGGCTGTCATGCAAGTAGCGGTACTAACTTGCTTTGGTGGGGAAGAGAGGAGGCGGATACGCCGTGGATATCGGATTGGTTCTCGAAGTGGTTCTCGGAATGATTCTCGTTGTTGAACTCCTCGTTGTCGTCTTACCTGCATAGTTTAATCAAAGAACACGTTGCATTACATCAAGCTAGTGATCACCTGGAGCACAATTTCGTAGCATTACATTAGTATCAATAAGTAGGTAAACGATCATTCAAGCAGGTCACCAAATTAAAATATATGACCCTATAACTAAGATTACTATCTTAGCTCTTAATTTGAGGTATGAGAACTCGGCTTAGGATCAAATTGATTTATAATGCGTACTGCAAAGAATGAACTAAACGCTAATGCTGCACAGTAAACATGGGAATCTGATGTGAAAAGGCTGGCGTTGTATCTCCTATACTCTACAAAGATATATTACCAGCATTAAACAAGATTTGTAAAAAATAAATTTCATTTTTATTTTTGGATAGGCTGTATAAGAAACGGACTTACATAAGCTTCTGGTATATCGTTCTATTTTCAATATACTCTAAAATGGCTAAGTTTAATCATGAAAATTCAAATTAACACTTCAATCTGAGCCCTCATTTTTCATTTCTAGACCACGTAGACTAAGAATGCATCGATAGCGTACCCCCTCGGCGTCCTTAATTCTATCTTAAACTACTTTAACCACTATATGTTCCATGAGTACCCTGGTTACCTCGATGACATTCCGAGGCGTATGTAAACCACTAATTAGAAATATAAATAACAAGTCAGAATAAAATTATTCACTAGTCTCCATAAAAACCCTTAATGAGCAAAAACAAGCGGCTCATTTAGCAAGAGTAATTTAATGTCCGTTTCTAACGATACAGTGCAGTATAGTTTTGTATAAACGAAGCCATGGCTTCGAGCATTCAATCTGACACTATCCAATGCGTTTCTATTTTGTTACTGTTCTTACCGCATATGTCCGGACTTTCGTCATCAC
>JAQFYQ010002321.1:0-11857 GCA_034694885.1 Buchholzia appendiculata
AGAGAGAGAGAGAGAGAGAGAGAGAGAGAGAGACAACGATAGAGTAAGAGAACAAAAGAGAAAAAGGCCTCTTAGAAATAAACTTTCTACACAATGTGTAAAATTTGAAATTACTAATGAATCAACAATTAATACATGTTAACACCGTCGGCCGTGGGCCTGCATAAAATAATTTAATCAAATTTGTATCTATTTTGTGAAATTCTTCCTTTTCTTGCTTATGCGGTTCTCTTTGGTCGTAAACATCTGTTCACGGTGGTTTAGCGACCTATAATGCCAGGGTCGTCAACTCTCACAGCAAAGCTAGAGATGGGAGGATGCACGGGGGGGGGGGGACTGGCCCCTCTCCCCTTGGTGACTTTTGACTTTTCCGCGTGTGTGCTGACATTCTCGATGCTAATGTAATGAATCGTGTTGACCACACAACATACAAGAGTTGGACATCGCTTCGTCGTCATCGTCAGTAGTTTTCGTTCTCGTCTCTCGAGTAGGAACGAGTGTCTCTAGGCCTACAATCATTCACACGAGGGACAGGAAAGAAGGTTAAAGTTCAAGGATTTAGGTTTCCGGATCCCCGCTAGTTTTGGGGCATCATTTGAAAATGTAACTTGCAAGATTCGCGATAAAGCATTTTATAGAGTAGCGTGGTTAGTTCTATAAGACTTGTTTTAACGATAAGCTACTCAGCAGTTTACAGAAAGCCAGTTACTTTGTTTCTGGAAAATTCGGTTTAAATCTAAATTCAGGGCCGGATTTAGGTTGGTGGGGCCCTGAGGCAAACCATGTGGTGGGGGCCCTAGACCAATAATTTGTATAGGGCGGCTAGCTTTATATTTTACAACTATAAATTGAAATAATATACGTAACAGCATCGATAAATACGGAGCTGAGCAAAATATTTAATTAAAACAGTAGGTAAAACTAGGAGAGGCAGCAGTCAATAAATTTAATTTTAATTCAAATTGTAAAGTATCGGCCACATAATCGCAGTAGTTTTTTGTTTCATTTAATGGTTGCATTTTTTATCGTGACCAGTGGTGGGGGCCCTATGTTTGGTGAGACCCCGGGGCACCTGCCCCATTTGCTCCATAGTAAATTCGGTCTAAATCTAAATTACAATTAAGCCATGGACTAATTTAACTAATTTAGTTATCTTCTACGCAATTCATCACGCAGAATTTGACAGGCGAAATCGTTTAAGGTGACAGTATCTCATTAATTCTAGTCAATTTATTTAATCCTGATAACTAAACTGAGTGTAGTGATAAACGCTTTGTAATTTTCCGAGAGAAGTGAATAAACTCTTCAGTAAGGTCGATACGTGAAATTATTTATAACATCAAATAAATGTAATATACTCGTATGTAGATTGAAAAAATGAGGCAAGGTTTTATATTTTAAGTTACAGTAACTTTATTACATTTTGTTTTAAATAATTTAATGTACAGATCAATGCTCTTATTTGGTTCTTAGGCGTATTTCAATTGGATGTGTGGGAGGGGAGGCGCCTGGCCGCGGCCACATTTAGGGTTCGGGAGGTAGAAATCTTTTTGGCGGACGGGAAGGGGGAGTAACGACGATCTTTAGGTATGTTTAATATTGGTCGCTATCATATTTTTGAAATGGCGTTAAAACGTTGATCTACAGAAGAACAGAATGGGCGAGCTAGTACTAAAAGGACAACTGAAAAATGTCCGGCTGCGAATGGGAAGGCGGGGGTGGGGGAGGGCGGGGGGAGGGGTGAGCGGTAGAATTATTGTTGGACGCAATGATGACGCAAGGATTGATTGATCATTTAGTAGAGAGGCGCAACATATAATGGAAAGGAGCTAAGAGTGCAAGAGAACTAAAGGACGTCCGAGCAGGAAAATAATAGATCATTTAACTGTGTAATTTGATGAGAAGATGAAAAAGAATGGTTACGGATGTCAAGAGCCTGTCGGAAGGCTGAGAACACAGGGTGGTTTGTCTGCTGACAATTCTTCTTGTCCTACAATATTCCTAACACGATTCTATATTTATGATTCTACTCTGATTGTCTTGTACACAATTCATAGAACGGTTTTATGGTACTAATTCTGATGATTTCATCGATTTTATTCTATACTTTAATTGCAATAGTCTTGAACATTTTATATTTTAAATCAAAAGTATTTTTTCAAGTTCAGCTAACACATAAACTTCTATACTGAACTGTGTTCAAAGGTTCTTACAAGCAATACGTTAGGAACTACAGATCTATCCAGCGTCTATGAGCTTACATTTACAACCAAGTGACGAGACGAGTCTTGACCAATCAAAGCCAATTATCTCTTGACCAATCAGAGCTCAGATAAGATTTCTCTCTTGATTGTTCCGCTTGGTTAGAGCGTCGCTGTCCTCCCATCAAGGAAGAGAGAAACAGCTGTCTGGTAGGATCGTGGAAAGGACACGAGGTCAAGAATCAAGAACCACGAATCATAGAACAAGAGTTATCAGGACAGCTCTCAAAGACAACATCAGAGGTAAGTGTTCAAAGACAAGTTCGATAACATACATTCGAGATTAGGAAGATGAAATATCAGGGACGAATTTCAAAGTGCAAAGAGATCAAGGGAAGAGGTCAAGGAAAGAGGTCAAGGAAAGAGGTCAAGGAATAGATTAAGGAAGTGTATAATACCGTTTCAACACGGCGACATTTGTAGCGGCGACATTGCCGCGACATCGCCGCGACATCGCCGCGACATCGCCTCGAGTTCACTGGGTACGCGAGGTCATCACGTACGAGGCGACAAGAAATGTCGCCAAGGCGACAAGAAACGTCGCGGCGATATCGCAGGCGAAGTCGCGGCGAGGTTTCCTGTCGCTCGAGGTCGAGCGACAGGAAATGTCGCTCGCTGTACCAGGCGATGTCGCCGGCGACATCGCTTGTTTCTTGTCGCCTGGCACGTGATGACTCGACGGGCGACAAGAAATGTAGCGGCGACATGGCCTGAAAGAATTGACATGTCAATTGTTTCGAGGCGACATATTTTGTCGCTCGATGCTGACCATTGGTCGCCCAGCGGGGTCATCACGTGTTAAGCGATAAGAACCATCGCCGAGGCGACAAGAAGCATCGCCGCGACGTCGCCACCACATCGCCACGTCGCCGCGACATCGCCGCGACGTCGCCGCGACGTTTCTAGTAGCCTCATACGTGATGACCTCTCCAGACGTCCGGTACTGGGTGAACTCGAGGCGATGTCGCGGCGATGTCGCCGCGATAAATGTCGCCGTGTGAAAACGGTATAATGTAACACCGGACTCACATTACCGACTATCGATATTTGTCATAATTATGCATCGGAACGTTTCCGACGACCATTATCGCGTCCCGTGCCGTTAACAATTATGGTCCTATGCGGCGGACAAACATCGTCCGTTTGCATGCGACAATTGTCATAAACAGCCGACGATAATTATCGTGCGCGGTAAATAGCAAATATCAAAGGTGGTGAATCTGGTGTAGACACCGGCATTAAACTGTTTAAAATAACGGATCATCACCAGCGCCGTAGCCAGGATTTCATTTGGGAGGGGTCTTTGACTTTGAATAAATGTATGACGACCTTTAAAAAAAATCATTTGAGGGTGGGGGATAAACTTGGAAACAAATTTTGACCACTCTATCAGTTTTGTTTTACAAAAATAAATTTTAGGAAAACTTCGGGGGGCAGGATTGAACCCGACCCCCCCCCATGAATACTGAGGTGTCTATCACGTTAATTTTAATTAGTTTAATTATTTGTGTGTATCGTTAATCCCTGTATAATGTTGGAGCAGGTAAGGGTGCGAAGTGTGTATGACGTCACACTGCGAAGATGTTTCACGCCTCTCCTCTCCTTCTGATTCTGTCCGCCGCACTTTTCCTTCGTGACGTCAGAACCTCAGCCACCAATCAGCGAGCAGACAACACACATGGGCAAGAGAACAGACAGACAGACAGACAAGCAGCCATCGCTCTGTCACCAAGAGTACGCAGAGAGGAACCGAGACATCACGACAGTGACTTGGACGATGAGCCATTCTTGGTATCAACCGTGAAAGGTTTTCAACCAGAGTTCTCGGCAAAGCTGAGCAAGAGTCAACTTGGTTTCACGCCCAGGGGTTTGAGAGTTTCACCGGAAGCACACCGAAGATATCTTGCTGATCTGCTCAGCTGTTTAAGAGCTGTCGACTCGATCAGATCCAGTAAACAAATCAGAACGCTCGACTCACTCAGCCCCAATCATCCAATCAGACTCCTTGAATCTGTCAGATCTAGTCGACCAATGAGCGACGAGGTAACAAACAAATGTGTTCATTTGATGGCTCTGTCTCGTCTGTACCGTAGGCTGTCTGCTATTGGTCGTGATCACGTCTCCAAGCATCAGCTACCCACCAGTGAACTTCTACAGAGACTCCAGAAGGCATCACGGTCTGGACTCAGCAAAGCTCTCATGTTCAGATTAACTGGCAATGAGGAGGAGAATCCACTTCACGTCGATCAGTCTGACCGTCTAGCCGCGGAGGCCGAGGCTGTACAGAACCGGGAGAGTTTGCAAGGAAGTCGCTCAGATGAAGATCTCGTCTTGCTGTCTGGATCGATGACCTCTGATGTCCTCTCGGCTGAACGACGATCTGACGGTGAGTCTGACCAGAAGGGTCGAGTTATGACCAGAGGACGGACTGACGCAGGGGGGCCAGACAAGGCAGGGGGAGGGAGAGGTCAACCAGCCTTCAATCCAACCGGATGGTGAGGACTTGGGCATGGTGACTGTTTACTTACTGTGGAGGGATGTAGAACACGAGCAATAACATCATAGAGATTAATGTAAATCAGAGTTTAATTAATTCTAACCAAAGTACAGTATATTCACAGTTTTCATTTCACATGTAGAATCCATATGAGATGAATTCATTGGCTCAAAAGTTCTCTGTGGTTTGTAGTTATTGTTTGTTTGTGGGCCTGAGTAATGAAATCACTGGTTGATGATAAGTTGTGTGTTGATTATGCTATGGTCTTGGAAGCACTTGTCTCGGTATTGTGACCTCAATCCTACGCATGGCCAGGGAACGCTGGGAGTAACCATCACAAGTCACTCACAATGAAATAATTGTCAGAATCAAGGAAGAAGAAATATGAACGATTGGGACGGTTCTGTAGTTGTGGGATCAGGGGCGTAGCCAGGATTTCATTGAGGGGGAGTTGGAAGTCAAAAATATTTACGACTTTTCTCAAACAAAAAATTTCGGGGGGCTTTGACTTTTAACCCCCCCCCTCTAAATACGGCCATGAGTGGGATAGAGTTTCTAATGTGGGCTTTTCGTTGTCATTGATTGAAGTGTTACCATGAAGGAGCTTTTGTATGCATGTAGGCCTATGATAAACTCTATGAAAAATCGTACAACAGTTAATCCCTGTCAGAAAGGCGGCCTAATAGAAATTGTATAATAGGTCTCTCTTAACTCCCTGCATCAGTGATCAGTGTAGACAGTGAAACGTCAGATCACTTAAAGAGATGAGATCTTTCACTCACTGGGTATCGAGTCCAGTGATCGCGTTGCCTGGAGTCGTCTGGGTTCGGGGCTGAACTCCAGCTCAAATTCTCACCGCTCCAACTCAATTTGTTATAGGATTGTAAGTAAAGCCTATCCACCACATCCGTGATATTTGTTAGTTTTGAGGTGCCTGGGTCTACTGGAACTGGCGAACGGGGGTGGGAGGGGTGACGACGCAATGAATTGTCGACGCCCCCCAAAAAATAGCAGAACGCAACAAAATTTGCACGCAATTCAGCTTGTCTCGTCAAATTTTTATTTTACCAATTTTATTTCAAATGTGTGATCATCTTATGCAGAAATTTACTTTAGCAACATAAACGATGCCGGTGATACCGGCGATTATGTCGTAAGTTTTGGCCCTCCGGGGTCATACTACGACCCCACCAGGGTCGAAAATTTTGCAGATTGACCGGGGACCACAAAAGATGTGACGCCAGTGTTTAACCCCGGCGACAAATACCACGCTGAATTCCCACTCCTCTATATCAATAAAAATGAACTAATCTAGAATTTACACCAGTTGATTATCACCATACTTTATACTCTACTGATTGCTTTCACAAGAGGTCTGTGCACAGATACAGACTTTGACTGATGACCCCGAGGGCCCATTATGGCAAGATCTTTACGACCCCATGAAGGCGCCAACCCGTACCGGGAATGGGGTGATTTCTCTTCCTCAGAGAAAATTATTCTGATTTTTGATTCGATATTGGCGGCAAAACATAGGCTAGCCCACTATAGCCATCAAAGAAGCAAAGAGCAGATGGTAGTAGTGCTACAATCGATCAGACTACTATCCGTTAGTCCCCTCTTACGACACATAATATACCAGGCTGTACAGTGCCAGTTTTCTCAATCTCCCCGCGCCACAATGGGAAAGGCCCATTATTTTCTCGATGTGTTAATAATTTCATTAAGAGATAAGGTCCTTCTTTAACATCGACTTTGTTCTTTTATTAAGTTTTCCAAATTCATTCAACGATAAATCGATAATTTGAAGCAGACAAAGTTTGGCATCTTCAGGACAACCATGGTCATCAAACAGAGACAGGATGTTGAGATTTGTTGTCAAGACCGGAGGGTTCAACTTCAAGTCCAACGAGAAGGGCTGGGCAACAAAACTGGTGGGCTACATATCAAAGAAAATGTTATGGAAATGCACGGAAATTCGAGACCAAAATCAAGATCGTTTACAATTTTGGAATGAAATTCAGAAGTTAATGTCCAACGTGTCCAACTACACAACTGCAAACGAAACATCTTTACAACATAAGTATTAATCTTTTCAAAGAATATGAGTACCGTATCCATTTATTTGTTCAAACTGTCAAAAACAACAGAAAATGTGCCTGGAGACAAATTATTGTTAGATTCACTTGCGATTTAAAATAATTTGGAGCCGAATTATCATCGGCATCGATATTACGGCTGGGAGGGATTAAGAGGGATTGACAGGAGAAGCATAACTTGACTTGTAATAATTGAATCCTACATATTTTAAAGTGAAGAGCAATGGTCTATGAAAGTAGTCCACTGTCAGGCCTGTTATACTGGTGTAACACTGGATCGGTGTTGACAATGGTCGTAGCCACTAGTTACTGAATAATTAACAGATAAACGAATACAGCAAAGTACGATATTCACTGAATCAGTGTGAGCGTGTTGTAGGAACACAACAAACTCAGATAAATCTACGTTATATGTCTAGTTTAGGACCGATGTTGTCTTGAAAGCATCTGTCTTGGTCTTGAGATCTGCCAAGACAAAGACTAAAGTGAGACAAAGAGCAAGACAAAGAGTGAAACCAAGACAGAGTGAGACCAAGACAAAGAGCAAGACAAAGAGTAAGACAAAGAGTGAAACCAAGACAGAGTAAGACGAAGACAAAAGACCAAGACCAATACAAAGAGTGAGACCAAGACAAAGAGCAAGAACAATACAAAGAGCAAGACAAAGAGCAAGACAGAGAGTAAGACCAAGACAAAGAGCAAGAGTGAGGCAAAGAGTGAGGCAAAGAGTAAGACTTAGACCTGCGACACGACTAGAATGCAGCAGCAACCGCTGAATACACAAATAAAGGAATTAATAAATATGACAAAATGCAATACGCCAGTAATGTCGAGCAATATACAATACATGTATATTATAACAACAATAAAACTCCAAACAAAGAAAAAATTCACACTTCTGTACAGAGTATCATCTGTCTATTATCTTACAAGCCGCTGCCATCTAGCGAATAATTAGTAACGAATACATTTAGATGCTGCCATCTAGCGAATAGTAACGAATACGTTTAGATGCTGCCATCTAGCGAATAAT
The DNA here is from genome assembly GCA_034694885.1 of Buchholzia appendiculata. Lineage (NCBI taxonomy): Eukaryota > Metazoa > Annelida > Clitellata > Enchytraeida > Enchytraeidae > Buchholzia > Buchholzia appendiculata. The sequence goes on from JAQFYQ010002321.1 coordinate 7,891, forward strand.
TAGTAACGAATACATTTAGATCCTGCCATCTAGCGAATGAGTTGTAACGAATACATTTAACTGCTGCCATCTAGCGAATGCGTAGCAACTAATCCACGAATAGTTCAATCTTGATGAGTCCCTGCTGGTCGATCGAATAGTGTCGTATGTTGTTGGCCCATAGATAGCAACGTATCATGGTAAGCCTGCCAGGGACGACATTGAACTGAACGAAGACGAGGGGTGACAGGTAGCCGGGCTGGTTCATGTACGGGTAGTAGTAGAAGGGGAAACCCGCGGAAGGATAGAACGTTACCGTACGAATGTTTTCCTGATCGGCGTCAATCTGCGAGCAACATAGGGCAAAGTGTGAGCAGCCATAGAGGCATAGATATACATAAAATGATAGAGTAACAGAGGGCGATGTATTAGCAGCCATAGAGGCATAGAATACACTGATAGGCCGGTAGAGTAACAGAAGGCGATGTATTAGCAGCCATATTGGCACAGATATACATACAATGATAGAGTAACAGAGGGCAATGTATTAGCAGCCATATTGGCATAGATATACATACAATGATAGAGTGACAGAGGGCAAAGTGTCAGCAGCCATATTAGCATAGATATACCTACAATGATAGAGTAACAGAGGGCAATGTATTAGCAGACATATTAGCATAGATATACATACAATGATAGACTGATAGAGCTCAGCACTACATGGAAAACATTTAATTGCTATTTTTGCTGTTAGAGTGCATTATGTGCCATATGAAGACAGCCATTCCAAAGCACCACAGTCAGCCCTATGCAATGCCGTACACCTCCTTGAAACCTGGTCACTTGACAAGAATTCACATATACGACTGGTTTGAGATTCACTGCACTGACGCACGTCACTATCAGCCAGGACAGGACTTGCTCAGTCCTTGTTCCATGCATTCAGTGATACACAGATAGCATAAAGCAATAGGAAGAAAGAATACATGACGAAAGGCTGATGTCACCACTGATGTAGTCCTTGGCCTTGGTGCCTTGCCTCAAGGCTGCCTTGAGGCACTCTACTGCCTTGCCTTGGTCAAGTTTCACAATGCCTTGCCTTGCCTTGGCCTTGAAAAAGAATACCTTGGCCTTGTCTTGAGAAAAATGCCTTGACTACATCACTGGTCATGTCACGTAATGAATCATTGCATGAATGATATCTGTGGATCATTACTAATGACACACAGATCACAGATGTCATTATGTCGTTAGCATGAATGGGACACAAAACAGCAGTTTCCAAGACGGTCAGAGATGTGTGTTCAGCTTTATCTGTTGACAAGAAATGAGCTTATTGCTGGTTCAGCACCATATAATAAAAATGCGTTCCTTCTTTACAACATTACGACCTCTGAGCATTCTCCTCCTTGTACAGATCTCTCACGATTAGTCATCATGGATTAGTCATCCGATCTCAATGAATCCTTACTTTACATCAAGAAGATAAAACGTTCCATTCTATCGTTCAGTTCGCATTGAAATACTTAAGTTAAATCTAAAAGTTTTCAAAACGTTACTTAAAACTCAACTGTTCCGCCTTTCTTATCCATTGATTGTATCTGAACATTTTTGTTTGATTAATTTGCTGAACCACATATGTTAAGCGCCCTAGATATGATTTGTTATTTAACGGCGCTCAAAGTAGCAAGCCTGTTTTACTTGCTTACTTACTGTTACTAGAAACCAAATCCTTGTATGAATAAGCTTAGCATGTACACACTACTACCTCTCCCTGGCACGACACGGCGATGTGGTCGCGCTGGATGGTGACGGTTCGCCCCCATGAGTCCGTGCTCCACGGTTCCTCAACGTTCTCAGGAACAAATCCATAGATCTGATCACGCGCAGACAACATGTAACGCGCCGTTATCAACTTTAAACCATAACGTGGTCACACAGCATTAACAGCACTATGCAGTTCGCAGTGGCATCTCAACTGGATGCCGTGGGTCCGCCGGTAGGAAAGGATCTGTGCTCTGCAGGTGAACGAGCCAAACAGGACATTGGTCATGCTGACATATTGGGTTGTGTATAGATTCGCGCAGACTTCACAACTCCCAACCCACGACAGACAGGCCGACAAGCTTAATCTGATCCAATGTGGGCGCAAAGTGGGCGCAATGTGGGCCCAATGTGGGAGCAAAATGGGCCCAATGTGGGAGCAAAATGGGCCCAATGTGGGCGCAAAATGGGCTCAGTGTGCGCGCCGGTTTGCACGGTGAACAAACAACTGAGCAGAACACTCCAGGTTTCTACTAGCTTCCACAAGCTTATAAATGCCAAACAATTTTCTGAGCACAAACTGCAGTCACTGAAAAATATCAGATGTTTCTAGAGTAATATAAAAAAGAAAAGCAACAAGAGCACAAGAGGAACACCAACACATACTACAATAGAATGAAAAACAATTTCAACGAGAATCTACATTTATTACTCGACAAATAAAATCATAGGATACTTCAAAATAAAGCATCACATTAGTTAGTTAAGTTCAGAATATAGTAAATTAGAAAATGCACCAATACAACCAATTAAATAGGTCAATATTAAAATACTATTTCATAGAAATATAAAAAGGTAAATAATAAGATAAATGATACGTGGGTAGAGTGAGAATGTACCCGGTTGGTCCTGAGGAGAATGCACGGCTTTCCTATCGAGTAACCGAACTGATTCTCGGCTGTACACTGAGTGCCGAGCTGCTCCAAGCTGAACTGACAGGCTGTGTCATAGGAAGAGTTCTTTCCATCAGCGGAACAGTTGACTGTCTTATTTCCCTCCTTACTCTCATAACCTATAGAACAATACCGCCATCTAGAGCCATAACGTGATGCCTTTCAGCGGGTTATAAGCATCCAAGGACTAAGGCTAATGTACTACAAACACAACTAAAGATTGATAGCTGATATTACAATATGATAAAACTGTAACTGATGATTAGTCTATTATTTCATTACAGCAACAACAAAAACAATAATCAGGCTAGTTTTAGCCCAAACAGTGACTATGCTATTAACAACACAGACTATACCAAACGAAACATAACAAATCATAACAAATCAAACAAAGAAATAAATTAATTAATAAATCAAACAAACAAACAAATAATTAATAACAAATCAAGCATATCTGTTAATTTGTCAAAGAAATCAAATCAATCAACAATAATAATAATAAAATCATAAAAGCAAATCAAATGACAATGAAACAAGCATAACAAATAAAAAAAATCCAGCTAATAATATCACAATGCTTAACAACATCAAACAAAACCCAGCTATGCAATATGACCGTTAAGCAGTTAACTGTTTATTTCTGACTGAATATAACAAGGAAGAGGAAGAATAGAGTATGTGTGTAATGACTGAAGTCCCAGACCTTATAGTTAACTGTTGTCCTCTGAGTGAATATAGCAAAGAAAAGAAAAGAAAAGAGTATGTGTGTAGTGACTGACGTTTCAGATAACTGTTGATTTCTGCGACGAGAGGTTCGTAGCTGTTGCTGTCGTTGTGGTTGAACCTAAGCATCGATGTGTAGTCCATCCCTTTCGGTGTCATACTCAAACCTAAACCATGCTTTACAATATTACAACATATCATACATGCAATCAATGAATCATTTAAAGTCTGTAGAATAGTATCGGATTGATAGGACTTTCAGTGTGACTTCAGTGCAGCAGTTGCATCTTCATTCATTTCCTCTTTACTGGTGGAGTGAGGAAAGAGTTGTGCACACAAGGACTCTAAGCTTGTAGGCGTACATGTATCTACAGGCAACATTTAGCACACACGCAAACACGCACACATGTACACACACACACACATGCACGCACACACGTACACTCACACACATACACAGATCGACGCACACGTGCACACACACATACACATGCACATACACACACGCACACGCACAAGCACACACACATACACACACACATGCA
>JAQFYQ010002322.1:0-11857 GCA_034694885.1 Buchholzia appendiculata
GACCCGACCCACGGACTCTCGGACCCGACCCGACCCGACCCACTGAACTCTGGACCCGACCCGACCCGACCCGCGAAGTTTCCAAAAAATGCGGACCCGACCCAACCCGACCCGACCCGACCCGATCCGCAGGTCGACCCGACCCGCGTCCAACTCTGAGATTCACATACCTGTGATATGATTAAATGTTAATCTTGCATAAAATATTATAAAGAGGACCACGTTCGCGACAGATGTTGAAACAGGGTGTCTCGACGCTGCGCAGTAAAAATAAATGCTTACCCCATGTGAATTGCAATCTGGGCAGCTTGCGATCAGATCTGGCACAGCCACACATTTCTGGTTCAGACACGCCTACGACAATTATGTAGAATACAATGTATGTTCTATAACACTTTTTTTCTCACATATTAACATGAATATTTAACCTTTTCTTAGTCAGTTGTATGTTGGTTAATTTGTGAAAACATCCTACAGTGTAGAACTGGGTATTTATGCTTTGATCCTGTCGATCACTCCGATCCTGAGGGAGTGAATGTGCATGCTTTAAAAAAATAGGTATTCATTTTTTGAATTTCCAATACAATACTGTTGTGGATGAGATCATGACGAGAGGGTTTACAATAAGCCTGTTTATAATCACAAGTAAAACGTTATGTCAGAACCATGAACCGAACCCGAATCTCCTGTATGACAGACAAGTATTCTATATTTTGCACCACCAGGGCCTCCAGCTTTACTCGTTCTTGGAATTCATACTTATCGTAAACGTATACACGTATTAAATATTAATGCTACCACCCTACAAGGCACCACAGAAGTGGAGCGAGTCGTACTATGAACGCAATAGTTCTAAGCGTCGCGTAATGCACCACTACAATACGTTCTAAAAAACTACTTCAGCTGCATAATGATTGATCAACCATTCTCGTAAAATATGTCACTACTAGAAACATCCATTCTTTAGTTTCCCGGCTTGATATGGTAATTTGCTACATAAGGCAGTAATTTGATTGAATAACTTTGATATCCTAAGAGAATATTTTTAACTGATTCTACTAATCTATTTTAAATTATTTCTTTGTTTTTTGCGTTTATTGTATGTGTATGCACTGTCATTGATTTTGACGAATAAAGAATATAATATATATATATATATATATATATATACTTTATAGTGCTTTAATTCAATGATCTCTCTTTAAAGAGCTTAACAAAATGTAACAGCCTCACTGGTATTTAAACACTAAACATACGTTTTATCAATAAATCAAATTATTGCACCTCTATCCATGTTGTCATCGACAAAATTGATCCATCAGAAAAACACTTTTTGCCCAGCCTTGCCATTTGAATTTCATATTACCATTATAGTGACAGTATATTGAGAGTATGGTGATAGTGTAGTGACTATATGTAACCATGTTGAACAAATTACCATTAACTCGAAAGTGTTAGTGAAATCCTGGTCATGATGTAAATACACGGGGGTTCTGCTGTCAATGATGTCGGCGCTAACGATGATAAATGAAATGAATTTAATGATTAATTTATCTCATTGAAGTTTATATCAATCTGATGCCAAGTTTTATCACACGCACCTTTGAAGCGCCACAATCAGCACCATTGGGAACGAATCCCTGATGGTCAACATTGAAACCGGTCTCAAAGAGAACGTTGGAACAAAATTGTGTAATATCGCCGGCGGTAATCCTTCCTTTGTAAGAAGTTCCTGAATACTGAAGACTGATAGAGTTTCCATCGCAGTGCAGAGTGCCACAGAGAACATCCCTGTTAGTAAAATATCACCAGGAATGGTAACATTAGTGTTTATAATAGCAGCATTAAGAGTTGTAAACAACGTGCTAAAATAAGACAATTGTTTGAATTTCAGGTATCCATTTCAGATTTATCTGTCACGAATGTTTGTTTCTTGACAGATTTAGACTTCATCAACAACTTTTCCTAACTGCACAGAGAAAAGATTCGAAGTTCAGTCTCGGCTTGTTCAGCAGATATAGGAGTGTGCGAAAACATGTTTCGTTCCGAAATATTGTTATAATCAAGCCAATTTTATTGGTGCATGCCCTTCCTGACATTAAATTATTCACTGCTCATTGAGTCTAGCGTGTGAATTGCCTCATGAACGTAACAGGCTTCGCTCCTAGATAATGTGAGAGCTCTATTTTGTTTCGATATTGATTTCAGAACGTATGAATATGATCTTATCCAGGCATCATAAGGAGCGAGTTTGACTGGAACACATCAATAGAAATAATGCAGTAAGTTCGTCTGAATACCTCTAATGTTAGAATAAATATTTGAACACACACAGGAATCACTTCGCAAATTTATCAAATAATTGGTAAATAATTTGGTTATTTAAACAATTCGTTGACATAACTATTTATACCTGCTAGATACAAGTCTTGTTTTATGAACTGTGCTTTCTGAATGTCTACATTAATCAGTGATTTCCTTTAAGTATTTACAGCAGAAGATATTAGTTTACTTCTGTCTGTAACCTATGGCTGTCACCACTTCGACACCAATGATGTATGCCATAGTTTGCTTACTGTGTTTTGTTAATCAGTGAATAAGAGTAAGTTGAATAAGATATTTACCAAGCATTGGATGTATAAAATGTGCTAATGCTTCGATGATTAACAAAAAAGCAAAATAACTGATGAAAGTATTCCAGAAAAAAGTTTAGCTCATAGGAATGAATACCGAATGAATAGACACCGTATGTGCTAGAACCACACTTACTCGGCAGCGCATGGTTTCACGGACGCATAATTTCCCGGCGTGGTAAGTCCACAGGATCCGTATACTTGTCCCTGTGTGTTAAAGGTAGAATAGCATTGGTCAGTAGCAGGGACGGCGTTAGTCCCCCACAGGAACTGACACTCAGCCTGCTTTGTTCTACAGTCCCCGGAATAGCAGTAAGACTTGACCTGCAACAATAAAAATATAATCCGTAAATTTTATATTGTGCAATGAAAGGCGCAAAAATCCTGCCGATAGTCAAGTGTCAAAAAGAGTAGATCAGATGACATTGATGATGAGAATAGTACAGTTCACGACCCATCGAGACGGACCGTGAACTGGATCGAGATCGAGCTGAGTTCTTCCGGTCGGATCTCGATAGGTCTGAAGTCCAGTAGTGTTTTTTTGTAACTTAGTAAAAGGTTATTTTTTGTCCACATATTGCCATGGAACTGAAACTTCATTGCTTTTACTGTTGTACATATTTTTTGTGGCCCCAAACCAGGTAGCTTAACATTTTAGATATGATGTCAGTTTCTGTATGCCTCTGTCACAGCTGAAGTCTATCTACATTGAGTGGAGGGGAGAGACCTTGCAGTATTTTTTCATGGTTTATTATCACAGTCTTTCGCCAATTCACTCGAATTCGTTCAATTGGTCACAGCTACTGATGCCTCAATGTTTTTTACAGATACAATCATGGATAACAAACAATACTTACAGAATTGACGAGACACTCGGTGAAGTCTTTCTTGTAGACATCGGACGGACAGAGATGCTCAGTTCCAGAACAGTACTCACTGAGATCACACTGCGAGGCCGTCACCCTGCACTCAGTGTAGATCGACTTCAGCTGGAACAGAGGATATAAGATACAATAGCAAATATAAATAATGTATATATATATGTATTATATACTACTGTATATATTTACTATATATATAATATATATTTTACATGTGTGCTATGATTTTGTTATAACTCCACTAACCTTTAGATTTTAATAATGTTTTAAAAACAATTCCACTATTTGTAAAACTGTGCATACAGCAACACAATTCCTTTAAAAACTTGTGACTGAATATAATTTATTTTGTTCAATCAGTATAAATCCGAAGCAGATTTAAAATCCGACAGTGTTCACACCCAGATCATAGGGAAAAATAAATTTTGTAAAGTTGCACACAGCATGACCGTGTAGGAAATCAGGGTTGGTGACCATGCGTTTGAAATCAGACATTATTCTAAAACTTTGGTTTCTTCCTAAAAGTTCAGTTTACATTTTCCAAACGAAAATATATTTCTTGACCGTTGGTTAGCATTTGACACAGTTTTCGTTGCTGAAGCTGACGAACTTATTTGCAAATATTGATATTTTAAACAATAATATTTGCAATCATGTAACAAACTAAAGAATAAACATGGAACCGCAGATTTTCAATTACATCTTTATTCTCAAACGCCAAAATATATATGTTAATCGAAACAAATCCATAATTATACAGAACCAGAAGTGTTCAAGTTGTAAACTACGGATACAATTTCACATTTTCAAAGATCCAATTGTATTTCAAATTACAAAGCACTCAATGTATTGATCTGATTAAAATCATTAACGGCGAACAAATAATAATTCATAAACCCACATGTCAAACATTTCGTTAGTAAGTATAACGTGCTGGATTCAATTGTTCACGTGAGCAAGACTCAATTGTCCAGAAGTTGCGCAATTTTGAAGATGACGCAGTCGTCCTGTCTGGGAGGCGAACCTCGACCGGTTTGTACTGCTATAGATTGTTAGCGCTGCATGCTAACCACTCGGTCACGCAGCAGGCCACAGTACTTTGGCACGCACAGAATTTGTGCGTAGCAAATGCAGCAAATAATTTGAAATGCAAAACTCGACTGTTTCCCTGAAAGAAGATTTCTTAACCATCTAATGCTGCAAGATTTTCATGGGATTGCATTTACATTTTTAAATATAAGTATAGTTTCTAAAACGGGGACCTAAGAGCAATACACCATGAAGAACATCATATTTAAAAATTCGTTATCGCATGTAAGATTCATGTAGCTTCAGGCATTTTCTGAGTATCTCTTGCTTAGAAATCGTATTATTCGGTTAATATCCTACGATATTATTATTTTCTATGAACAATTTCAGAGAATATTTTAATCACGCACAATGTCATGGTAAGCACACACTGCTTTGAGCGGCACACGGCGATAAAATATCTAATTTAATCGAGGAACTTAGTATTTACCGTACAAGAAGGAACATCGCAGCATCGTCCATAGGCGCACTTAGCCGTTCCGATCAGTTGACAGGTGGCGCTACTACAACAATTGCTGTTGCATTCGCTAGATGGAGCCTGTCCACAGTCACACTGTTCTCCAGTCTCTACTATACCGTTACCACAGACAGGTGTAGGGTCAAAGACAGTCGGTGGATTATTATGTAAACACTGATCGACTTGTTCTTTCAGAAAAGGAGGAACTAAGCGAACTGTTGAACACTGCGACCACCTTGTTGGCGGGTTGTCCGTATTGCTAGAAAATTATTCAAAAACAATTTTAATATACTATCAAACTGGTTGTGAACAGAGTTTGAATTTTGAGGGTTGAAACCCCAAGTTATTCATGAAGCCCTAGCTGAGTGCTTTCAATGCTTAATTTCAGCCTTAGGGAATCGGATTCGACATCCAAGTTACGAAGATGACTTCCAGGCAACTCTGAGTTTTAATTTATCATTAAGAAGGTAATTTATCTTTCAAGGAAGGAATTATATTTTCTTACTGACTTGAACCACCATCATTATCATTGTATCTGCCGTAAAGTCATTCAAATTTTTGGGAGAAAAAAACAATTAAGTAGATCAAAGCTCGAGATGAGTTTTTTATGTTTTGGAGAGAAAAAAAACGTATAAAACAAATAGTCTGGAGCTTTTAATCCACTCCCCAGAGCAAAGCCCAAATTTAATACCTTCACTAACATCTTCGTTATCGCATAATATTACCTCGTGTATTACCTCATGTATTACCTTGTGTATTACCTCTTGTATTACCTCGTGTATTACCTCTTGTATTACCTCGTGTATAACCTCGTGTATTACCTCTTGTATTACCTCGTGTATTACCTCTTGTATTACCTTGTGTATTACCTCTTGTATTACCTCGTGTATAACCTCGTGTATTACCTCTTGTATTACCTCATGTATTACATCTTGTATTACCTCATGTATTACCTCGCGTATTACCTCTTGTATTACCTCGTGTATTACCTCTTGTATTACCTCGTGTATAACCTCGTGTATTACCTCGTGTATTACCTCCTGTATTACCTCGTGTATAACCTCGTGTATTACCTCATGTATTACCTCGTGTATTGCATCGTGTATTACCTCATGTATTACCTCATGTATTACCTCGTGTATTACCTCATGTATTGCCTCGTGTATTACCTCGTGTATTACTTCCTGTATTACCTCCTGTATTACCTCGTGTATTACCTCCTGTATTACCTCGTGTATTACCTCGTGTATTACCTCATGTATTGCCTCGTGTATTACCTCGTGTATTGCCTCGTGTATTATCTCATGTATTACCTCTTGTATTACCTCTTGTATTACCTTGTGTATTACCTCGTGCTTTGCATGATGCAGACTCCAGTTGGGTCGTCGCACGCGCATGTATCACCTTGACTTCTGTACACTTCGTCGTGCTGCAGGCCGAACACGTGACCAATCTCGTGCGCCAATAGCGAAGCAGTAGGGTAAACAAGAGCAGATTTGAGATCCTAAACACGGCCAGTTCATCCAAATTAAAATTCATTATTGAGATCCTATGCACATACAGCGCCTACTTCATGGACTTCACTAGACGAAGTCAAACAACATTTCTATTTCGTGCGAAGTATGAAAGTATGTTCTCTAAGTTGAGATCGAGGGAATTCATTTGGACATATGACTCTGTTTGTGATCCATAAAATGCCTTTTTAAGAAGCATTGAAAATCAGGTTTATACTCTTTGTGTTTACTGGATAATCTAAACAGGCTCATTTGCTCTAGTTCTGCCAACCTGATCCGAGGAAGATGCTTTCGCTTGAAATTATAACTAGCCACAGCTCTAAAAAGGCTGCAATAGACTGTGGAGTCTCTTTCAAAGATCTACGGTTAATATTCATTTGATGACATTATGTAGTAGGCTTATTCGAACCTGACGATTATATGTAATTAATTCACAACTGGCCAAATTATGAAATCTACAATTTTTAAGAAAGATTCATTGAAGAAAATTAAAAATTGTCATTGTTGCAATAAGATAGTGACCGATTCTTTGCATTTTAATTGTTACATTCCTATGTAATTGCCTGTGTGGTGTTTAGACATTGCTTGTACTGTAAGAAGCGTCGTCAGTGCACGTCCTGACGCTTCTTTTTTGACAATTGTAACGTCGTCATATACATGTATTTTGTGTTCAATTGTGTCAAATAAATTACACTACATTACACAGAATAGATGAAACTAAATAACTGAGTAAAGTCATTACTTAAACCATTATCAGGCCATAAACTATATAAACCAATAACCGCAGAGTACTGACGCAGATAAAGAGAGCCGACTCAGAGGAACACATAGATCCTGTCGATGCCAATCCAACAGTATACACGTCAAACGGACCAAGGCCGCTAAAAGAATTCAACAAAAGTAACGGAACGATATAAAATTCAAACATTTGCAAGTGGTAGAAAAAATTCGTTTGTCTATTTAAAATGTAGAAAAACTACTAACAAACAAAATATATTGATAAGTCAGTAGCACATGACTTAATATAATAATGAATTAGCACGAACTGTATTGCAGAGACTCAAGGTACATAACATCAGTAAGTATATCGCACATCACGTAAAGAAATCAGTTGGTAACACAAACTCAACAGAGGCTCGAAGAGTTGAAAACGGAAAGAAGCTAACGATGGCTCTTTCAAAGATAAAAATGTATGATTTAAAAATGTAGATTTTTCCGAAAATGACTAACTCGACATCTTCGTCTTTGACTTAGACTCCACATGTCCCCAGTTGAAACTCCGGTTTTATACGCTAAAGTATCAGTTTTGAAAATTCTACATACACAATTAGAAAGGGGATTTACACGACAATCAGTTAATAAATGAAAATAATTAAACCTAAATATGTACCAATTACCCTAACAGTTATTCGAATTCTTAAAACCTTGAACTTAACCCTACCTCAAACTCTAAATCTAATGTCAATTTCCATTTACAAATTCAAACCCAAACGATAACCTAACCTGAATATCACTAATCTGAACCCTAAATTCAAATTAAACGTTAACCTTAATCGTTATCATAAAAATAAACAGAAAGCCAGACTTTACCCAAACTATAATCTGTTTTTGTTGCTTTTTTATTCGCAAGCATGGAATACTCTAAAACCACCGGTGGCGTGCAGAAAAAATAAACATACATATATAATGTAAATGACTATAGACCAGCCAGGATTGTCATCTTACAGCAAAAAAGTTTAATGATAAAAATGAATGTAAATTAGATTATTTTCAAAGATCTAGTCCGTACGTCATAAGGTGCGCGATGTCGTGTGGTTGGGTGATGGATGCACTCCGATAAGCGATAAAGTTGTCCAGAGTCTTTGAGCTGTCGGTGAGCAGGAAGCTGATCTTATCTCCAACTGTCCAGACCTCGACCCCGACAAGCATAACGTAGATATTCTGTGAATGGTACATCTGTAACACGGCACTGTCAGTACTTTAGTATGAAGATTTTGATATTTTATGTTGGGTATGTGGCGGAAGTAAAACAATAAAATGTAATATTGGTAACAACAATCGGTCAAAGTTGTGTGTGCTCTACCGCTCGTGTTACCAAGCAGAATAAGTGTGTACTAGAAGTAAAGGCTATGTAGCACAATAACGTGGTTGATTATCACACTGGTTCACTGGTTCTGGTTTGGTGAACCTTGTACTACTTCGGGCTGATGGATCTGTTGTATGATAGATCCCGGTATGGCGTGCACATGCCCCCCCCCCAAAGTCGTCGGGGAGACTATTTAGAGTGCAAAAGTCTCCGGCCGACGAACTTTTAGCATGCGAAAGTCTCCCCTGGCGAACTTATAACGGTCTCACCTTCGTGAAAAAGTATCTCCTGGGAAATTTTTTTACAGACTTGATTTGTAAGATTTTCCAAAATTTGTATCCTTTTTAAGACAAAACTATTTTTTTATTGTATTAACACAAGTAGCCTAACTATTCTAATAACATGGTATCTAATCCTTATGAACAAGAACTCGTTCTGGGATAATCTGTCCTCCACATGCCCTTATTTCTTCTCATTTTCGGGATGGAAATCACTGTCAGTTTCCAGACACCTCTAATACAGCTTTGAACATTACAATAATCATCATAATTATGTCCATGTTTTATGTCTGTAGTATTTTGACTTATTTGTTTCAAATAATACTCATGCTTGTGGAAATCGCAACATTAGTATTATGGTATTATATCCTAATATAAAAAATTACTATAATATTTCCGACGAGAGATTCAGGCTATTTTTTGAAAGCACAATGCCCAACAAACTTCACTACTGCTCCTTCTGAATCTTCCGTTAGAAATATATATCACGCCTGATTAGCAAATACCTATGATAGAATGATGGTCTTCGTGGAGCTGACTGCGTGTATACCACATGAGTGAACATATTGTGAGTAGAGAAACATGCACGCACCCTACTGGCGATGTTCACAACTTCCTTTGTCCTTGCAATCACAGTAGCGATGTTCGAGCTGTACTTCACAAACTACAACATATTCATTTGTTTGTCAGTTGTTTGTTAGCTTAGTTTATTTTTTTTTATTCAAACGAAGCATGTATAATATCACAGTATATCGTACAAATCAATTTCAATGTCAAATTTAGAAAATACCAGGCAATGTCCTTTTGGTACAACCTTCGCCTTTTATCACGCTTCAGATAGTAAAATCATCACAGTTCAAAACGCAAAAAACCGTCACAATAAGACCGCATAATTACGAAAGCTACATTAAAAAATATAAGAGCAAAAACATTCATTAATCATTAGAACCATCAGTCCAGTTTAATTTTAGGTATTTTGAGAAATCACACAATTCATGCCATGTTTAAAAGCATGAATGTAAAGACGTGGGCGTTATTTCTTTATCATATTTGTACTCGCAGGAACAGGCTATAAGTAATGCAAGGAAATGTCCAAAATCAAAGTCCTGAAAATGTGTACACACGGAACTGCCGTGTCATTAGAACTCAATACATCTCCCTAACATCAAACCTAACATCAACAAACAACTTGGTATTCATTTCAGATTTTCCTATCTGGAAAATCGTGAAACAGATTCAGTCTTGGATGTCCCTTATGTATGCTGCATTTATTAATTTTCTTCTGCTACATATGCAACCAGTCCTGTTAGCACAGGAATAATCTGACGTTATTCTTCTTTAATTTCGTTCCCAGTTAGATTAACTTTTCGATACTAGTTTCTACTGATCCGAGCTCCTCTTGTTTGATTTATATTCGTTAACATAATCCTTTGTCCATATCATCATGGTAAGGCCATCGTCATTTCGTTATTGCTTTCTAATGATCCATATATAGATACATTTTAATCTGAAATTTGTATCTTTCTTGTTTACATTTGTATCTGAAAGATTAATGCAGCTCTCATTACTCTCTAATTCACTCTTATACTGTTATTTAGTAGTCATAAAAGGTATTTTTAAATAATTGCAAATGTGAATATTTTGCATGATCTATCTGAAGGATTAGGATAAATAATTTGCTTATTAACGAAAATTAAAAGTAGAAGCTAAACCTGATACCTGTGCGTTGTCGTTGACGACGTAGAGTTCGACGACCTTTGTTGTTTCGTCCAGGTCCTGGGGCCAGACACTGAGTGATTGCTGAATATCATTTCAAATAAAACAGCGATTGATAATACAAATGATGAATATTTAAACATTCAAAATGTTGCATGAAATTACGTCGAGATAGAAACGTCTTGAGATAACAAATTTCGAAAAGCATCTAAATCAATGCCAATCTACGAGAGTAGTTCAGAAAGTTTCGAACGCTCTCGTGTAAAGTCTTCGATTTGTTGTTTAATATGTTTCATAACTGTTTAAAAACACATTTTTCGATCGAAGTTAAATTCTGAAAAAGTGGATAATTTCTTCCACTATGTACTAGACTCGTTCCACTCACTGCGCACCTTTAATTGCGATTAAAAAATCATTTGAAAGGAATTTGAATACTGAAAATAAGAGACTCTGCCGAAAAGATATGCTCATCACTACAGTTATGAACCACGAAGAAAACTCAGAGCGAGAGCAAAGACTGAGACAGTCAAATTGGCTTTCACAAATTGAATCATTTCTTCGGTGATTTCAGGCGTTAATTAATTATCCAAGAACGAACTTGTTATCCATGATTGATGCATTCAATCGTGTTATCCAATGGTCCACCGGCTCTAATATGCCATCTAGTGCCATGTTCATAAACAAAGCTGGACAAACAGCTTTAATTTAATTAATTTAATTTGTCTCTATGAACCTCAGAGAAGCAGACTGCAGTACTATGATGAGTGAACTCTATTGAATGTTTACACTTAGTTTCTTCTCGACATCGCAACGAAGATTCTTAAGCACCCTGAAGACAGTAGCGCTTAGTTGGTGGACAAAGTAGATCACATCCCAAATGCCTTTCAAATGGATATTTGAAGCATGGACTTACCTGATATTTCAAACCAAAGTGAAAGTTGAATAGAGCCCCATTGAAGACAGGCTTCAAAAAGGATTATATGAACCTATTAAATGTTTATTATGAACGAGTAAGATGGTCTTCTTTTTATGTAACAATTCTACAACCAAATTGACAATTTTGTTATGAGATACATAGTGGTATGACTAATAGTGGCAAAGTAAGACTTTTGACAATTCTTTATTCGGTATCCGGACGATTGTACACAGGACGGTTGTACACCGGACGGTTGTACACCGGACGGTTGTACACGTGGACGTTTG
>JAQFYQ010002323.1:0-11856 GCA_034694885.1 Buchholzia appendiculata
AAAGTGCATGGTAAAGTGCATGGTAAAGTGCATGGTAAAGTGCATGGTAAAGTGCATGGTAAAGTGCATGGTAAAGTGCATGGTAAAGTGCATGGTAAAGTGCATGGTAAAGTGCATGGTAAAGTGCATGGTAAAGTTCATGCCGTAAGAGGTAACTAATGGATAGAAGTCTGATCAGAACTGTAGCATGAACGCAGACTGCTATCGTCTGCTCTTTGTATTTCTTGGTGTTGTGGTTAGCCTGTGTTTGCTTCCTGGCTGCCACCACATGATGAAAGAGAAGAAGGATTTTGTCTGAGTCATCACCCATACCCGGTACGGGTTGACTTTTACAAGTACATGGTGGTTTAAAAATCAAGTCATAATAAACTATAAAGGAAAGTCTGTTTGAACTGTGAGGGAAAGATGACTGTGTTCAGCACAGACATCTTGCAAAGTGACCTGTAGACCATAAACAGGTAATGATGATAATGATGATGATGATGATGATGATGATGCAGTAGGGTGCTGATCTTATTATTAAATGGTCACGGGTTCGATTCTCTCCCCTGCCGGTGAGGTAGTGAGGAATAAAGCTTAAACCAAGAAATACTTTTGCTCATGGTTTGCACAGGTCTCTTATCTTTTAATCTATGATTATAAATGCAGGCCATGTTTAGAAATGTACTCAAATATGTCGGTGTGAACTTCATGATACCTGGTACAATAATTTCCTAGTGGTTAATCAATAATTTGCTTAGTGGTTAATTAATATTTTTTCCATGCTGATTATTTGTTATTTGCAGAAAACTTCTGAGGATCAGAAAACCGAAGTGCACAAAGACAACGCATCATCTTCTTCATCGTCGACAGATGGCACCTCCGATGACATTCCCAACCAGCTCCCAGCGCACATAGGTGCTGTGGAGAACATCAAAGGTTCCAAATCTTCGCTAGTTGGACTCTCCGTCAAGGCAAGTAGAAATTCTCCATGTTCTCCAGTCGATGGAAACGCACTGAAAGGAACTGGAGGAGTGCTGACGTTTGATAAAGGATGTGACCCTACTTCCTTGGATACATCATCGTGTAACAAGCTAACTGACCGGTATTTATCGACAAACAATGGAGTTTGCAAGGATGTTGAAACGCCAAAGACTGTCTACGAGAACAGCTTGAACAGTATTAAGAGTAACTGTGTTGTAAGCCCCGCCCACTTGGTGATTCCAAAGAGTTGTCCTGGTACTGTGATTGGCAGCTGTGCTACTCAGATACTTCACAGTTCAGTTCCTCCAGGGGGCCCTGGTGTGAGCCCAGACATGGCTGTGACTATTTCACCCAACGGTACCGCATTGTTCTGTATGGACCGAACTGCGTCAACCTCAGCTGCATCTATCTCTTCGGATGCTGGATCTTCGTTACACTGTGAACCAGTGCCAGCCGCTACAGCAGCATCCATACAGCCAACCTCAGCTTCAGCCTTGTGTAATAATGCCTCGAAAGCTCTGACAGTTTGTAGCACAAGTAACGGTAGCGAGAGTAACGCGACAGTTGCTGTGGAAAACGGTGAGACTAGAGCAACTGCAGTAGCGTGTAGTAGCTTCGAGAATAAAGCAACCGTTGCCGGTAATGTTGAGTGTAAATTAGCGTGTGAAGTTGCCAGTCTTGAACCTGGCGCGATTGTTGCTTCTGTTGATGCCTCGTCGAATGATGCTAAGCCAATCGTAAATGATGTTTCTCGATCGGAAAGTTCTACCATTTTGTACGAAGGAACTGCGTTAGCTAGACTAAATCATTCCAGTGATGTTATGGCCAATGGAAATTCAGGCCTCGTTACAGATAAAACCTGTGCGACAGATCAGGAAATTCAAAGCATTGTTTGTGATGATGGTCTCGTACCGAAGAAGTCGAAGAAAAAGAAGAAGAAGCGGAAGAGCAACGAAGAGGAACCGTGCTGTAAGAAGAGCGATGGAGAAGTGCAAATCAAGCCGGTGAACGATTGGTGTGGTGATGCGAACATTTGCTGCGAATCTCGGCTGGTTGAAAAGGATTCCAGCAAGACATCGCTTGCTGGTTCCTGTGAAGGTCCAAACAAGCCAGGTTGCTGTAACTCCGATGCTGATCCGAAGACGCACGATCTCTCGCTCTGTCTCACAACTTTGCCGTTAGAATCTCAGGGAGTGGGGAATGTTTCTAGTGATTCTAAGACCTTGTTAAACTATTCAAATTTATTGCAACATTCCACAGTTATCAATGGCGTTTCAGGCGAAAACTTATTACGGACTGATGGTAAATTTGGCACAATCGAAGTTCATGCTGTTAGGAACAATGCGAGCACAAATGCCAATCAGCTCGTTGAGCAGGATTTAAAGTTGAAAGCTGACAATGAGAGTCTGAGCAGGTCTGCTCCGAGTGACGTCACCGTTTCAACAAATTTCCAGGCTTTAAATGAAGCTTCGTTAAATCTTGCTTCTCAGAGCATATGTAAAACTGAATCTGTGCATGGATCTCACATTTCACTGTCTGTAGGTGAAGGTCTTTCTAAGGCATTTGGTAAAACTTCTAATGGTATAAGTGATTGCCATGCATCAAGCGATGGAATTAAATGTGAGCAACCGACTAAACACGATGCTGTTGAGACTAAGAGTCCTCGGCCTCTTGCCACAGATACCAGTCAGATTACTTCTGATCTTCCCAACGCTGTGGAAGCATTTAAATCGTGCAGTAGTAGGAATTCTGACATGACAAGGGCATTGGATGAGAAAGAGACTGTTGCTGATGCACTTCAACAAGAAGGAAGTGTTGTCAATGGTAACTGTGTTGAAGTTGTGCAGAAGAATTGCAATGCCAGTGACATTGTGTTAACGAAAACCTCTGCTGACCTTGACCCTTCGAAGCAAAGGTCATCTCAGATCGCCGATGTGGAGATGCCATCGGTTGATGTCTCAGCATTGGGTAGTACAGCTTCGGTTGCAGTGAGTTCAGGATCTCCAGCAGCAGCCAGTTTGTTGCCTGGATCAGCAGAATCATCTGTTGTAGCCCAGTGCAAGGAGAAGACAGTGTTGTCCAGTGTTGACACAGAAACTGGAGTTAAATCTTTGGATTCAGTGACTGCCATGGAGGAGACATCAGTCGTCGCACTGAAGTCTCCGGTGCAGGATACGGCCACGAATGAGAGCCGGACGACCGACGTCAACTCGAATGACACCACAAATTCTCTGATGAAGCAAACCTCGTCGTGCTTGGGTGGTGAATCTAGTGGTACTCGTTTACCGCAAAATATTGTAAATAATAATAATAATAATAATAACAATACTGGAACAGTTGCTGACCGAACTGAAGAAATTGACAAGAATGAAAACAACGTTGCAAATGAGGAAGAAGATGATGATGAGAGCGGGCCGGATGCTCTGTTCGGGTCTGTGGATCATTGTGCGCGGACAGATTTTGTGTTTGATCTGGTGAGACGAGAAGAGAGGAAACAAAAGCAGCAGCTCTTCCGGTCCACCATTGATATGAGCTCACAGTAAGCTTACTCTATTTATGTTTACTCTATATTTAGTCGTCATTATTTATTGTTATTGACCAACCAATCATTAAATACGAATTAAAATACATTCATTATTTTTCAGATAAATTAAAATCTTAAAATAATGTTGGATAAAAATTATTGTGCTAATTGTTAGTATTGTTATCCATTTTTAAATGTTGAAGAGCTGTAATCTTTTATTACATGACGATTTCAACGATTTTGATAGGAAATTATTGACTCTAACAGTTCATAAATATTGTCAAAATCACAGATTAAAAGTAAATGGAAACAAAGAGGTGTCCTTCGGAATTGAAGGATATTGAGGGCAGTGTTGTCAGGTCGCAATTATTGTTATCATTTTTCCCTGCTGCAATAGGTTCACTTCATGGAGTTAAAAAGACTGGTAGCTACACATTTTTCTTGCTCGGAACCAGTTTGATCAAGAATCTGTAACTAGGAATTCATACTTAAAAATAATTTTAATATAACCGACAAGACATATAGACTAGCTCTGTTAATCATCGATTAGTGACGTCACATTACATCTGTGACGTCACATCTATGACGTTACAGCACATACTCTGCTTGTACAACATTTGGCATCACGTACTTGTACAGCATTTGACATCACATCACGTTATTGAAACAGTCGTCATGGCTATTGTATTTACTCTTGTTTTGGATAAACTCTGAATTTTTAAATAATTAATTTTATGGAAAAGTAGGCTGCTGATATTCAAGTTTGGCTGTATGATTAACTTTTGTTGCTTGTCGTGCACTCTTAATGACATGATGACTTGATGAGGTCGAGCCTTCCAGTGTACTCACCATGTTCCTCCTGATTTAAACAAAATGAGCCGCGGAATTTTTAGTGTCACAAAGAGTATCGGGAACTAAATGGTCTAATGTCGTCTTGTCTAACGTCGTCTTAAATTGTCTGCGACATGAAACAACGACTTTCCATTCGTATTGTGCTCGTTGTTTACTTAAATTGAACTGAGGATTGCAGGGCTTTCAGTTGGATGATGGCTGCTTGTTGGAATATCGGTAGTAGTAACTTTATTTCTCAACATTTCATGCAATTAACTTTAAAATGTACAATGAACAATATTTGTGTTGAAATTAAGATGCGCAAAATGTCGAGTCACTGTCCCTGTGAAGCAAACAGTTGAATAATAAATAAAAGGAGCAATTATGCAAAATGCCAAGTTCCAGTCGTCATTATTTTTGCATATTTATCAGCTTTACGTTTGGCTGTTCTAAATTGCGAAATAACACTTGAAAGTAGTAAAGTTACAATAATGAATATGAAAGAAGCAAAATATAACTCTAGAGATCTCTTTTACCACAGGTAGCATATACAATCGAGGCATGCAGTCACGTAAAGTAAATGTTCATGACAACTATGTTAATAATTATTATACTTTGAAAGAACTGTTTCCTTTTCTAAGCATAGGAAAGTTAATCTTTAATTTCTTAATCGATTTTACTCAATTAAACATGCACATAAATTCTAGCAAATGACTCTATTTTTATTGAAATGCTTACAGTCTGAAAGACAGGCAGCATTTGTTGGATTCCTCCGCTTTTGGAAAGAGATCTGATGTTAAACCTGCATCGTCGCATAACCACGATATAACCTCGCAGCCATTCAGCGTCATCCACCCGAGGCTGCTAGATGCATATCAGTTCGAAATTCCAACCGTGTCGGGATTTCCAGCATCAGCCACTGGCAGCTCGGCGACGTCTAACAGTCAGAGTTGTAGCTCTGAGGACAAGTCCAACAGTAATGGAACTGGAAGCAACTTTCATCACAAGTCGAAGCCGAACAAGTCACACAGGAACCAGTCACGAGGTCAAGGTCAAGTGCCGGGGTCAGGAGGTCAATTATCGACGGCGGCAAGTCACGAGCAGATTGACGGGGACAAGGATTTGAAGGACAAAGGTAAAGATTCGTCTCCGTTCAGAGGATCTCTTCCGGCGTCTCCTCGGTCCGTACCGGAGCAGTCCATGTACGGAATGCAAGCTTCAGCAGCCGCCGCCGCTTCGAACTATAATCCATTCTTCACAGGGTATTATGGTGGCGGGTTTCATCCGCAGGCGTTCTTTGCCAACCCAGGGATGCAGTACGCGATTCCACAGGTCGCTGCAGCCGCTGCGGCTTTGGGCGGATTTCTTCCAATGTCTGCGACAGATTATCTCTATCCTTCGGCAAATTATCTGCTGGCTCTGCAGGAAGCTTACGCCATGATGGGGGGTCGCATGCCCACATCAGGTGGCGCATCTTCGGACAAGACATCAGCATCGGGTTCAGCCAGTGCGGGTGCTGGGACTCCTGGTGACAAGGGTCAGCCTAGTTCTAGAGGATCGTCGGGAAGTGGAGCGGTAGGCCGGACTGGAAGTGAAGGAGGAATGGACGGCGGGTTAATGTCTGGGTTTAACGGATCAGCGAATCCGTTTAATTTCCCCTGGATGAAAGACAATAGTGCCGGTGGAAGCTTATCTGGCTCAGGAGGTAAGAACCTTCCAGGCACGGGTAATTACGATCAGAATGGAGCTCTGGATCTGTCTGGTAACATGCTGAAGCGCAAGCTTCCGGCTGTCTCGTGTTCCGGTGAAGCGGCCCATATGCCTCCGGCAAGTAAGAGGAGCTCGCCTAGCTTCACCAGTGGTTCCTCGCAGTCATCCAGGCTGACGACAGACTACAGGCGTGCAGCTGGTGCGCAGGGTTCCCTCAAGGCGACATCTACAGAAAGCTCCAAGACGCCCCCTGGTGGGGAATCCCCTCATGCGCAGCTACCGATGCAGCAGCAGCAGCAACGCTTGCTACAGCAACGCTATCTGGCCGAGCTGTCCATGAGGCCTCCATTCTTCTCTCCATCTGCTGCGGACATAATCTCAAGGTGGACCGTCACGGACGTCGTCAAGTTTGTGTCCGAAGTCGAGGGCTGCGCCAAATATGCAGAAGTAAGATTATTTTGTTTGTCATTTAAACAGAATTGATAATATTCTTCTTAGCGTTTTTGCCAATGTTGAAATTGTTGTAGGGTTAATCAAAATCAATAGTATTGATTTGATTCAGTGGATTTGTGAATAAATTGTTTATATGTGAAACGGTTCGCAAAAGTTCGACTGAAAAGTTCAAGTTAAGTTCATGGACTCTCGGGAACTTGTTCAATCGCAAAATGTTAATTCATTTGAGTTAGCACAATTATAAGTGTTGCTGTGCATGCAGCATAGTATGACCTGTATGAAAATGACGTCCATACTTTTAATTTGTCATGTAGCAACGCTACTGGCTAGGGAAACTTTTCAACATTTTCTGATTTCGGACTGGAGTTAGATGAAAATCACGTGCGAAGTCACTATTGTCAGCACTCAGCAAGAACAGGGAGACCAACTGCAGCGAAAGAGACAAAGGAGAGCCCTCGGCCATTTTGGCCCTCCCCAGATCCATCACTGAATGGCAATAAGTCAAACAAAGCATACTTTGTCATATCTCTATCCAATTGCCGTCTCGTTGAAAGATTCTAACTACGTATTGTTTATCTGTTGTAGGTTTTCCGTCAGCTGAACGTGACCGGAAGTGCTCTGCCGTTCCTAACCACTGATCACATGACACAGATTCTTGGAGTTCATTCCTCAGCTGCACATTCCCTAAGAGCCGCCATCGACCGGATATTACGACACCCAAGTCTGATACGATAAGAGATATCAAAGCCTGAGATGATTAGAGATATACCAGTCTGATACGATAAGAGATATCAAAGCCTGAGATGATTAGAGATATACAAGTAAGATATGATAAGAGATATCAAAGATTGATACGATGAGAGATATCCAAGATTGATACGAAAAGAGAGATTCAAGCCTGATATGATCAGATTCATCAAAGCCTGATATGATAAGAGATAACCAAGCCTCAGGAAAGTTTCTCTAAGTCTGATAAGACTGATATGATAAGAGATGTTGTTGTTGTCGCGTGCCATTTGACTGAGATACCTATAATCTGTATTCAGTCGGCTAGTTTGAGTCTACACACCTCTGATCAGCCAAGTGCCGTCTGAACTTTGCCCAAGTATCCAGGACTCATGATAGTGTTGATCGAAGTCTGAGATGATGAGAGGTGTCAAAATCAGAGTCGCTAACTGTTCACAGAGAGATCAGTGTGTAAATGGTTTATTTACCACAGTCTGAGCCTTTGTCCTAAGTATTTGTGTCTAAAAAATAAACTGAACCTAAGCATGAACAGTGAGGACATTTTTAATAAAAATATAAATTGAGCAAAATACAAAATGACAATCATTCCTATGCATGGCCTACGCATAATCTAAGTAAATATATTACTTAGGCTTTCATGTGCAACATGACCGATGTATACCATTTTCAACATGACCTATGTAAACCATATGTTTGAAGTGAGTATATGCAACTTAACTATAGTAGAATTAACAGGTGAACCTAAACGAAATTGAGTTGGGTAAGCGCCCTTGGACTCGACATATTTTCTCAAGCCTCAGTAGATGGAGTTCCTTTAATGGAGTCTGGTTTATCGATTACTACATGTTGTTCATAAAATAGAAATGTCTCTATTTACAAATCAATTATCTATTCAGTTAGTTTCAACTGTTAAATTATTCACATCTTCTCGACCATCGCCATCTATTTAAATATGTGCATTCATTAAAAATTTGTTTGAAATTTTTGTTTAAACAAGTGTCTAATGTTATCCGCATCAATTATTAGAATATCTTAATTGTGCATCAGTGTTGGTATGAATTTAAGCCGTTCACGAATAAGTAATTCTGTGAATATTTGGAATCTGATTTTGCGAATAAGTAACTGAGTGAGATATTTGTGCCATAATTTTCGGAGGAACCGAATTTGATATTACTCTGCCGTTTTTTATTTTGTTACGCAGTCTAACTGCATGTTTGTGAATTCTAGTCAGACTTCAGGCAGCTACGTGTTTGTTTACTGTCTTGATTCTTTGTGAGAATATTTTAACGTCAATTTATCGGTTGTGGAAGAAATTCGGGTTTACAAGAAATCTGGTGACAATCTGAGAAGCAAGTAAATACCTAAAAGAACAGTTGAAATGACGTCATATTATGACGTCATAAATTGAACTAGTGACTTGCTTCATGCTGGCTCTTCAGAAACTCCTTTTAAGAGACTATTAAAATCTGATGGATTTCTTTAACTATTTTATTCTCAGTTGTTAAAAGCGCATAGCATTGTTAGTTATGAAAGCCTGTAATGTGTACATCATATTGTGTCGTATCGTATTCGCAACAACAAAATTCTGTGTTGAAATTTGAGTAGATGTATTCAACAAATTGTACTGATTTTTTGTAACATGTCCGCGGGAATTATATATGTGAAATAATTTATATAGCGTATTGTATACAGATCTGACATTTTGTGCTATAGTTTATTTGTACAACTTTAAAAACTTCAGCAATTAAGCAACATTCTTTGCTGTTTTTCATCGCCATAAGCAGCTACTCTTCTGGTAAACAACCGATGTTTTGCATTGTCTGTATTGGTTTTCATTATTAAACGTTTGTGAATGATTGCATTTCGTTCATCTGGTCAAGAGAGAAATGTAAACAATTAAAAAGGTGTCCTGAACGAAATCTGAACCGGTTGAGTTTTGGTGACCAACTGTCAAGACAGACGCTTCATGATGACGTTTGATTTGGTGGAAATTTTGCTTTTAGAAACTTTTTTTACAGTTTAACAAACAAACTCCGCGGAGTGTGACATGTGTCTTTACATTTTTGTTGGGAGACCAAGAAGTGATTGCAGAATTTATGCTGACATTTCAATTTTGTTTGCATAAGTTTACAATTCAAATCAACAAATTCACTACAAATTAATTTGTAGTGAATTTTATAGTTAAGTTTAGTTCTGTAGTTAGGTTTTTGTCTATTGTTAAATTGATTTTTATCGAAAAAAGTTTTTTAATTCATATCTATGAATGACCAATGGTTAAAAATCGATATGATCAAAAGATGGTTGAACTTATGACATACAAGAAGTTTAAAAGAACAGCTGAAGCTAAATTCATATAGAAATCCAACAGTTATCTGTTTTTCCGAAAAATACACATGATGATGATAATGAAGATGATGATGCTGCTGCTGATGATGACGACGATGATGGTAATGATACTGCGATGATGATAATAAGGGTGATAATGATGATGATGACGATAATGATGATGATGTCATTACGAAAGAAAGTGAAACAGTAGTTGGTGTCGAGGTATTTTAAAGGTTCACTTGCTCTAATAAAATAACATCAATCAAAGTTCTTCCAAGGACTGTTGTAAGATAATTTTGCTGTAACATAAATTATATTATCTCAAATAATATCATCATAATTCAGATAGAACGAATATCTACAGGCCTACATATATACATATCTACAGGCCTACATATCTACCTTATCTGTAAATCTACATTATCTAGATCGATTTGATGTGACTGTTAATTTCCATTATTGACTAGATCAATGTCCGTTAATTCTTATCATAAACTGTTTCGCTGATACTGTTCTTCGATGCTAATATTTCAAATAATGATGACGTCAAAACTATTCAAGATGGCGACACGAATTCACCAATCGTTTCCATGACAACGAGCTGTTAGTAGAATGCAGGCTGTAGTAGTAGGCGAACCTTTCCTCTCCTCTCCCAACGATCTGTGACGTCAGAGCTGTGACGTCACGCTACGAGGTCAGACGGTGAGGTCAACGCTTCCGTCCAACAGGGTCCTCTCAAAATTCTGCATCTAAAGTAGATATTAATTTTCAATCAAATAAAGTATAAGATAACAATAAAAAAATTAATGTGAAAACATCTACAGTGTATATACCATTGTACACGGCACATGAACTGTGTCTGTTACTTCAGTTTTGAAAGTGGCTTTACAAAGCATGACGTCATGTATGATGTCATAATATAACATAATGAGTCATTTGATTCTGTTCAGTCAAACGAATGTAAAGCCGGACACAAATAATGTTACCAATTACAAGTGTATCGGTTTGAAAATCTAGGCTGAAAACATGTTACACATCAAAAGCGAATTATTTGGCTTTGTCGTCCAGACATGCTTTAGAAGCATTTTAAACATTGCGCTCTTTCGCTGTATTTGCATATAGCAGAAATGTTGGAGAGTAGAATTATTGCCAGGAATATATAAGTAATGTTTACTCAAGTGAGTGCAGGGCCCATTCTCGAGGAGGCTTGCTTCAATAGTACCATGTTTTATAATGATCTCAAGCCACAAGGTTTTGGGTTTGATCTTAATGTAGCCTACTTTCATTTTTTATGACAACTATTTAATAAGAAGCCTTAATTTAGTTGTATTTCATTCAGGCTATTCTTTCAAACATTACGCTGCACTCTTTTGGGCAGATTTCACGAAAATTTTCTACTTGTAGTTCAACTTGCTCCGTCCATGTGTCCAACACGGGTTACACTTTATGCGTTTATGATGAATTTATGATAGAATTTAGAATTTATGAATTTATGCGTTTATGATCATAAATTATAAAGCATATATGCTTCATGATTGTATGAGAAGAAAACGTCAGATTGAAATTTGAAATAAAATATTTAACTTATATTTTGGGAACAAACGGGTAGATCACGAATTGACTTTCTGAATGAATTGAAAGAAAAAAGGCTCATGGAAACATAACGACAAGAGTAACAGCTAGACATGGATGGATAAATTGGAAGCCAAGTACCTACCGGAAGACAGAGCACTAATGATGATGATAATTTTGTTTGACAAATACACTGTAGTGTAGGTTTGCATGTATGCTTGACATTCCGAGGCGCATTCATGAATTCAGATTTAAAATCATTGACGAATGTGAAATTTCAAAATGTGTACCGCTTTAAGGGCGGGACGGACTGCAGCCTTTAGATTTGCAAGCTCGTCTTGAGTGTCCGCCAACTCATTCTCCAAAGCCTTGACCTAAACACGCAACGTATCTTCAATGAATAAGTAAAGCCTTGACCTAAACACGCAACGTAACTTCAATGAATAAGTAAAGCCTTGACCTAAACACATAGCGAAACTTAACAAGCTAAATAATGATTTGTTCTATGTAATGAACTATGAACAAAAAGCTTTGTACTAGATTAGACAGATGATACAAGTCACTTACTATGTGAAAGCATCAGGCCCGTAGCCAGCACGGGGACCGGGGGGGGGGCAAGGCCCCCGCACAAACGCTCTGCCCCCACACGCCGCAAGGCATTTGGAAAATTGGCCAAGGCAAGGCAAGGCAGTAAAGTGCCTCAAGGCAGCCTTGAGGCAAGGCATCAA
>JAQFYQ010002324.1:0-11856 GCA_034694885.1 Buchholzia appendiculata
AGTACTAAATTAATAAGATTTTGTTAGCCAGTAATTAGTTAGTTAAATCTAATTATCATAAATGTATCGTTTAAGTTCCATTTTAAAATGTGAATCATTAAAAATATGTTTTAATTCAATTGGTAGCGAGTTCCAGAGCTTGGCACCGACAACACTAGAAATCCGTGCACCATACGAATTATTTGTAGAAACTCTGTGAAAATCCTGACTATTACGTGTATTATAATTGTGCATATGAGAATTTAACAATATATTATTATTGAAAACTGAAGGTAGGAGCTGCGGTATATGAAGTAAATGATGGGCATGTATCAACATCTGGTAGTGAAATAACTTATCAACCGGAAGAGTATTATATCTTTTATACAGATCAGATACTTTAAACTTCATGTACCCCAAGAATGACATGTACCCCATGTAACGTCCTCTCAAAAGTAATCTAATTACTGAACTAAACGGCTGCAGCCCTACTTCTATCCATCGGTGTGACGGAATTAATGGATGGCTCCTGAAGATAACTCCCACAGAAGCTTAATAGAAAATAAAATAAAAATTAAGATATTTATTATTCTATCAGCACCAGGTAACCAAAGGCTTTGCATAAACAAGTAAAACGTTTGACGTCATACTTGCGTAGAATCTGCCAGAACTGACAAAGACACCACGTGACGAGGGCAGCTCTCTCGCACTGTACTCCAGGCTTTGCAGGCCAGAGTTCTTCAGAAACTGGTATGGGTCCTCCAAAGTTGACAAATGGAGCGTGTGGTGTGCGCTGACTGAGGTAGGCATACGTCTGCCACCATTCTGTTACCTATAGGATATCAAGTCGACAACAAGGCATAGGAGAACCAACAATCAACAACTTAATAATTTGATCACATATTATTAAAAGTTTCGAATTAATTTCTACAATTTTGCACGCTTCAATGCGAAGTATTCGTATACATGTGGCGACCGTTGCAATTGACAGTTAATCCTGATTCTCGTAACTTACTAGAGATTGTGTGACTGGTGTAGATGCTGGCATTAAAGCATGGTACAGTACACTCAGCAGCAGTTCAATGGGAAAGAAGAGAACATTATTTTAGGAAATTAGAATTTCTAGGGAGCGCAATTATTTCTTAGAAATTGTAAGTATTATATTAAAGTGTATAGTAATATTCATATTAAGTAATTATTAAAAACATGTTAATATTGTATAACAGCAGTTTCATGGAATCTCTGATAGTTAAGTGTATTTTTTTCGTCAATCGTAAAATAATCATTACAGCATCGATGAGTTTTGAGTAGTTATTTTATTCTGATGTAAACATATTGCATAACATTTATTATATTAGAGTTGTGTATTACAAATTACCCAGTTTCTAGTATGAGCAGATTTTTCCACGAGTTTCTTGTGAAGTTCAGCTCCGATGCCCGATGCAAATTTGCGCACGACCTCCTGCGTGACCTTGAACTCAGCCTCGGTCACGTGAGGCTTCACTGAAAACATTCAAGTAGCATGATAGGTGTATATACATTTCCATCAGCTCACAAGCACCAGATGACAGCAGTACGATAACACACCATACATACACAAAATAGCAATAAAAAATCATAGACCAAACACAATTAAGCGTAATTTATCATCTCGTAAACGATTGCCTACAGAAATGTCGTTAATGTGCAGAATATCAGTTAGATAAACTGCACACAATGTTTAACAAATAATTATGATTACTTTTGACGTTAAGGTTAAGATTTAGGCAATTGAAATTCTAGTGTCTACTGCTTGACGAGGATTAATTGGTGATAAAGAGATGGCAGCCAGAGAGGTCAACAATGTATCAAAAGTGAATATCACGACATCAAACTCCCAGAAGAAGATTTCAAAGCCAAGGTCAAGCTGAAGCCGGTGCACCGGGCTCAATAATAATGTGAAATATAGAGTATCACATGTAACTTCTAATAAGAATAGACTGATCACTGCAGCTTAATCGTCAGTCTCAGCTGCAGTTAAGCAATCAATATAATTATCGCCGACGCTACAATAGCATCCTCGTCACGATGACTAATTATCAGAAATATCATCGTCGACATCACTGATCATCATCATCATCATCATCAACGTCATCATCATAATCATTATAGTGATGGTGCGCTACGAGACACTTACAATTATTGGGTTCAAAGTAGGCTACGACTAATATGAGTCGTGCGGCGCTTGCAAGGTGGAGATGTTGATAGGAAAACGTTTACAGTAAGTAGGTCTTCCAAGCGCGAATTGAGCGGGTGGCCTGAATGGTCTAGTGGTTAAGGCATGTGCTTGCGCAGGTATACTATAGGAGGACCCGGTTCGATTACGGCCGGTTCAGGCATCCAGTTTTATTCGTGAATGGAGGATTGCTCGTCATAAACACTCTGCATATGACGTCTACAACATTGTCATCACTAATCATCATCATCATTATCAGCATCATCATCACTTTAAATTTTATAATCATCATCATCGTCCTCTCATTCGATACTTCTGGTCCACATGATCATTACAATGATCATCGTCATAATCAGCCAGTAGAATAGTTTCAAATTTGCAAGGACTGTCTTGAATTCCACAATAAGTAATTGATAATATTTAGCACTAGAATATTGAATAAAATACAGTTAATGTTTCCCAAATATCACATACAGCAGTTATTTTTTCATCAAAAAAATCATTTATTTGACAGAATCGCACCTGAATCCAAGTATCTAGCAAGAGTGTGATCCAGAGACGGAACCGGGTATGATGGTAGACTGTCTTCCAACTGGAATGTCTTCTCAATTCCATCAGAGAGAAAACTCTTTGGAACAGCCATCCCGTACTCAGAGGACGACGCCATTACTTACGATGAACTGTGCAGTAAGCAATACAATAACAAATAACGTCAAATCTTCTGCCATCAGAAATAATCACCATAATCGCCATTTATTGTACACGCTGGCATAGTCCACAATTAACAGTACACTGTATGTTTAGTTAAATTATATCGAACGTTGCCAAAAGCTCTCTCTGTTATTAAGAGGTAATTATTTCCACCCACACTCACGAGTAGTGCTCGAATTACTTCAAAATCAGTAGGGGGCCCAACATTTTCTGACGAGCGGGGGGGGGGTAGCAACGGTCAAAATTAAAGAAGTAGGGGGCCCAATGCGTTTTCACAATAAGTAGGGGGGCTCCCGGAGGAAGTAGGGGGGCTCGGCCCCCCGTAATTCGAGCACTGCTCACGAGGTTTAAACTCAGCTGATCGCAAGAATATGAAATTTGATTCAATATTTTACAGCCGAATACTCTTCTTGACGCCGACAACCTAGTTGCCGCTTAATCGGGATGAAATGATCTGCTCTAGAAGAACTAGTTAATTTGCATTTAGTGGAAACCCTTTTGCTCCTATAACTACACCACTATTTAAGCCCTAATATGTTTGAGCTTATACTACAACTGCCTTTGATGTATACTGTATAGCCTACAGTCAAACATTGTTCAATGTAAAGTGATAGAAAAACAGTCAGAGCAGAACCACGGGATGACTCAAAGCTAAATATTGTTTGTTGCAACGTGGTAGTGAGTCTAGGCTTTAGCCATGATAAACAGTTACCTTATTATTTTGTAATTATTACAATCATAAACACCCTGACAGTGATACCGTACGCACAATATGCAATAATCTTAAATACTATAACGTATTACTATTTAAACTATGAGGCCTAGGTTTTGCGACGAAGCGCGTGTATCGTTGTTAGGCCTACTGCAGGCCTACTATTATAGCCTTTGCTAGCTAGGCCTACTATAGCCTTTGCTAGCTAGGCCTAGGTGAAGAAATGTGACTGTTAGTGAACTGTTTGCAGCTATTGTACCGCTAGTAAAGCACTTCTCTGAGTGATAACACGGGCCAGCACAAAGTCTGCATTATGTTAGCACTTCACTCACCAGACACATTCTAGATTTAATAATTAGTTTAGTTTGATTATTACATGCCAACAAGTAAACCAGCACTTGATCTAGGTTTTGTTGAATAAATTTGTCATGAGCAGCTGCTATATACAGAGGCGTCTGTCCCCCGCACGGTGGTTGGAGGCTGGAGCATCCCCTAAGACAACACAATTCTCAAACATAAACTTCCTCTCCCTCAAGCACTTGATTCTATTTAGTGTAAACCTCCCCCCCCCCACGAACTCAAAATTGGAGCAGCCGTTCCAACTACCATCTATGATAATGATGTATCAAACCAAGACATGATTCTGTTAATCTATCATCCTCTGAACTCTTTGTCCATGCATATACTTATCCATCTATCTGTCTCTCCATGCATCCATCTGTCGATCTATCTGTCTCTCCATGCATCCATCTGTCGATCTATCTGTCTCTCCATGCATTCATCTGTCGATCTATCTGTCTCTCCATGCATCCATCTGTCGATCTATCTGTCTCTCCATGCATCCATCAGTCGATCTATCTGTCTCTCCATGCATCCATCTGTCGATCTATCCCTCTGTCCATGCATACACCTGTCGATCTATCCCTCTGTCCATGCACAAATCTCCTGCTGCCAGCCATGCAATTAGAACACAAGGATATTTTTCCTATTCAGATGTCTCATTCGGGTTATTGTCAACTTATTGATATTTCATCTATGATCTGGACCGACCCAGATACCTGGATATATGGGCTCTGATGTCAAATAACTGAACCGATGTGAGAAGTATAAAAGTATGTTTGTGACTATGTATGTAGGCTATGTGTATTCCACAAAGGTTTTAAATCAAGTTGACTGATGATTCCACAGTTTGCACGCATACTCTTTAGGGGAGCGGAGTTAGGAGAGGGGCGGAGAATCGGGCGAAGCCGGGCTCACCCCGGAAGTGGAGTGGCACGGGACAAATAGGCGGGTGAGTGGTTGGCGGGGAAGAATTGAGCCATTAAGACAGGCGAAGCCGGTTTATTCAGCTTGTCATCTACAAATAAACAATTATAATAATGTTGCCCCGGGAGGCCTACTTACGTGCTGTGGATATTCTATCTTTACATTATTTTATTAGTTTCTGTCAATAAACCCTAGCCAAATAACTTTGTATGGCAGATCCGGTGTAATTTATGTCCCGTATTGCTGTCCGTTTTGCATCCAGTCAAATGGACAACAGCTTATTGTGGTAACTGTAACACCTCAGATTAGTCTATAGGTGCCCTCTGAATTTGCCAAACAGGCAATACTCAATTTCAGAAGTTGCTGCGATATTGTAGCTATAATATTGTCGTCCAGATTCTGAGGCAATCCACTAAAACAACCATTATAACTAATATTATAATATTACATCATAAAACTGCTCAACGAGTTATTGCATGAATAATTTCATGTGTTTTTGATCGGTGAATTTTGTAGTAGGCCTATATCTGACTAATTATTGCTGGATAACAGTGGATTTTGACTGTGATACCTTTTCTTTACAGTGGATACCTCAGAGATTGTAGATCGTTTTAAATGCCTTTTTCCATGGCTGCCATATATGGAACGGAGTCTAATCTGTAACAATTCATCAGTACCCTTGTCATGCAGTACTCTTGTCATGCAATACTCTTGTCATGCAGTACCCTTGTCATACAGTACTCTTGTCATGCAGTACTCTTGTCATACAGTACTCTTGTCATGCAGTACTCTTGTCATACAGTACTCTTGTCATGCAGTACTCTTGTCTTACCGTACTCTTGTCATGCAGTATTCTTGTCATGCAGTACTCTTGTCATGCAGTACTCTTGTCATACAGTACTCTTGTCATGCAGTACTCTTGTCATGCAGTATTCTTGTCATGCAGTACTCTTGTCATGCAGTACTCTTGCCTTACAGTACTCATGTGTCACGCAGTACTCTTGTCACGCAGTACTCTTGTCACGCAGTACTCTTGTCACGCAGTACTTTTGTCACGCAGTACTCTTGTCACACAGTACTCTTGTCACGCAGTACTCTTGTCACGCAGTACTCTTGTCTTGTAACAGTACTCTTGTCTTGCAGCAGTACTCCTGGTTTGAGGAATGACACATTGAGCGGTCGGTACTTGAATCAATCGTTCCGTCCAACATGTCCTTTGTCTGTCTACAAAATGACCAGATCATTCAGTAGCGTAGTCTCGCACCAGGATACAGAGATTGTGAATATGAATGATCACAACTGCCTGCGAGACTGAGTGTGATCGGTTGCAATGCTGACTCAATTATTAAACCTCCGTTCAGCTGGTAGCCAGTTAGGGGCAAGTCGTTTGGTGTCAAGGAACGCGTTCACATGTACATAGAAAAGTAGGCTGCCCAGGCACGAGGCAATAGATTTGGTTTGGAGGGCGCGGATAATTGATTCCGAGGCACGTGCCTCTGTTGCCTCGGGCCTATGAAAAGTTATCGTTCACCTTCGTCACAGTGGATGCAATCTTCATCACCGTTTATTAAAGACGTAGGTCTTGTTCTCAATTGTGTATTTCTGGGACTAAATAATGACGCGTACGCCACCTATGGTGTAAAATGTAAAACTTTATAACCAAAACATGGCCGGTGTTGGAATGAAATGAAGCGCGAAGAAGGGAAAGGATCAAACCTCATGGAAAAGAACCATTGTTTGAAAACATCTAACTCTAGCAGACAAAGAAACTGAAAATCAGAATGTTAATGATGAAAGAAGATGAGCATTTACTGGGGTAACACTTGAAGCAACTAATCTCTCCCCTAAGATTCTTGTTTATTTACCAAATAAAAAATTCCTATTTAAGAACATAAAGTTTATAACATATAAAATTGGACAATTATGATTCAAGCCTGACATGTAATCACCATACAAAGATATAATATCCAATTAAAATAAATCATTAGAATAATCTCATAAAAATATATTTATCACACTCACACCTGTACATCTGTGTATTAAAGTATGGTAAGTATTATGGACTAAAAGTAACTCAAGAGTTTCTATGCAAGAAATTAAACAAACTAAATAAACACAAAGAATTGTACATTTACTAAGCAGTAACTCATCAAATAATATTGCAATTTCAACGCAATAAATCAAATTTTACTGTTGCAAGGGAAAACTGTCAAAATAAGACAATATACTGTAGATAGCAAATTATACAAAAGGTCATAAAACAGTTATATAACGAAATACCTATCGCATAACTAAAGGCACAGCAAAACTAACAGGACAATCGTAAGTTAATGTTCATTATCTACAGAATTTCCTAATTGTCTCATTATTCTAATTCCGAGATGAAACTTGTAGAAAAATTAAACTGACAGTGTTTGGAAAAATGGGTTTTACCACAAGGTAATTTATTTCTGCATATGATAATCATAGATCAGTGGAATGGTAAAGAGCTCACGATGATGATAACTTTTAAAAAGTAGCCAAGCAATTATAATACTATCTACACACAAGTAGTAATAACTAAACTACAAATTAAAATCATGTAAATTGTCGCCTACATATAGTAATAATCTGTAAGTGCATTAACAATTCTGAACAGTCCAATGGTGAACATAAAAGTTCAATAACAAATAGTTTTACAACAAATCACTTTAATTTCTTTATCTTCAGTTGATGCAGCTTCTCTCTATGCATACAAATTGTTCTTCTTTATGTCATACATGTGATCATCAAAGTACTGGTCTCTGGCTTTGATGCTCCTGTAAGAAACGAAACAAATACTGTTTCTCAAACAAATAATGGCGTTACTTATTGGGGAGGGGTGCATATATATAACATAGTGGGGATACATGTAACATTCGCTATTAAAATGTTTGACAGGACTTCCTGTGTTTCAATGGTCCAACAAACATCAGTTTGTTTGCACTCTTGATTAAAAGGGACATTATGTATTTGAAGCCCATGTTTTTAGTCCCGCCCCTGTCAACAAATATTGATATACCACTAAACGTATACTAAGCTAATGCACCACAAACTCTGTATTCATACCGACTGCGCAAAAAGTTAAATGAAAATCGAGCCGGATGCTGATAAAAGGTCACTACTGCAAACTAGTCAGTTGACATTCTGTAAAAAAATTACATAATGCAAAGATAGTACTGCGAGTTCAGAGGTCAGTTCAGCTACTTTGTCTCATAACCTGCCGCCTATACTCACATCAGTGAACTCGTTAGTATTGGTAATTAATAAAGCCAAGTATTCGATCGATCAGCATCATAATGTACTATTATACCAGTTCACCAATTATTCACAATGACCAACAAGTATTAGCAAAATGACATTCTGTCTGATTTCACAATAAGCCCTCATCATCATTATAAATTTGTATTCTACTATTTGCTTTTGCAAGATGTCTGCGCTTAGTACAGGTATAGACTTGAACTAATGTCCCTGACGGCTCATTGTGGCTGGATTTTACAGTTGAATACCTTTGCGTTAGCCATCCCGCCACGGGATGGTTGACTTTGAATGTGCATACTGCCTTTGCAATAATTACACTGTATTATCTGGACTCACTTGATGGAAACTGGAAGAACAGAATAATCCACAATTAGGAATAAGAGCATGCAAGATTAATATATCTATTCAAACCAATTCCAATAAGCTCTTGTATAACGGAGACCTTAAAGATGTCAAAGATATAGTTAAATAGAATAAGATGATTTGTTTGACTCCTTGTTACTGAGTGACAATGAACCAACCTCGTAACGTAGGGGTCGGCACAACGCAGCTCGCTGCTGGCACTGTAGCTTGGACCACCGGCGTGTAACGTGAAACTCTTAGTGAAACCGTCGGGCTGAGGGGGCAGCGTACCCCCCATCACATGACCCTGTCGGTCGGCACCAGTCGGTCTGCGATCAGCATACCTGAGTAGAAGAGTGAGAAGGTTCAACAGGTGTCATGTTATTCAATGAATGTAAAAATTACGCAGTCAAAAATCTTACACTAGAATAACAAGATAATGGACAACAAGACGTGACAATGATTCTTAGAAAACAATAACACAAACTTATTATTTTTACATATATCCAATTATCCATATATTTTAATTTTGTATAAATTTGAAGCTTCATTCATGATGTATTTTGGTTTAGAAAGAGTACAAAATTGAATGCCGAATTGAACATTTAGTGTTTTTAAAACAACAAACAGCAAGTTACGTGAAGATCAGAAGGAATTTACTGGATGAAAAACTGCCAACTGCCACATGTACTGATGACTGAGTTAGTTCAGCACAAATGTGATCAAAGAATTGCTCAGTAGAATATGTGAAAGAGTTTTGACTTGAAGTTGAGATGCTGAAAACCATATTTTAAACACAAGGACCCTGTTCGGCATATCTAATGCTTACTGGCAAAAAATAAAATTTCAAATAATGAATAACTTTACGAAATAAATGTTAATTCTATATTCATATCTATGCCTAGCAGTAATGGGAAGGCTCCCGGGAAAGCCATAAGCTGGCACCTTTCCCAATGGAAAGGACAATGAAATCCATTGGTAGAGATTTTCCTAACCTGACCATGTTGTCCGTGACGAAACGCGCT
This sequence comes from Buchholzia appendiculata, assembly GCA_034694885.1. Lineage (NCBI taxonomy): Eukaryota > Metazoa > Annelida > Clitellata > Enchytraeida > Enchytraeidae > Buchholzia > Buchholzia appendiculata. The sequence goes on from JAQFYQ010002324.1 coordinate 9,530, forward strand.
GGATTATCTGCCGTCCACACAAAGCTCTTATTGTTCTCCGTGTAGCCGGTGTTTTCCTTCCTGCTGACGGAAGTCCGACCCAGTAGATCCGCCATGGTCTCATCTGGAACTTGCTTGCCCAGCAAAGTTGACTTTGCAACACTACCAACAATACAGGCACATTTCTATCTGCAACAAAATTTCTTCTCAATTGACTTCAATTGACAAAATTTCTTCTTAATTGGAATGTATCTTATACATTCGATTTAAAAAAAATTACAAATTGACAAGAAATAATTAGCAAAAGTATATCATCAGCACCAACACCAGAATTATTTCACAATTTTTTACAACTAATTTCCCAAATCATCATGGGTTGGAATTTTTTTTAAACTTGTCACCTAAAACTTCTCAAACTGAACAAGCAAGCAATGCAGGGATAACAATTCTACTGCGATTCAACACTAAGAACTAATTGTAAACACGCTCTTCCACACTTAACCTCAACAATAGTTGCCAATACATCGAAGAACACATTGTGAACTGTAACTCGGTTGATAACAGCAAAACTACAGTACATCAAACATAGATTACCACAAATCCTCTTTGCAATTAAGCAAATTTTCTAATCAACATTTATTTGACGAATCATTCAAAAACAAGTTTGAAAAATTATTTTGTTGCTTCTGTACCAACCTCGAGTAATTGTTTGGATGAGTTATGTTGAGATACTCCATTGGATCCTCTTTCTTTGTCCTCTCAAATCTGCCTGGAACTCGGTCTCGAAGCGCTTCGTAAGCCTGTCATACATACAAATGAAATGACATTAAAACGAATACGAAATTGGTTTGTTAAGAAACGTTGAGCCACTAATAGAATTCTACTATTCTATGATTATTTAAATCTAGAATGAAATTACATACTGTATAAATAATGTGATAGTGAAATAAATTTAAAAAATACTGTAATAAAATCAAAAACTAGAGCTTTGACATTGTATCAACTGGAGTTAAGCATTGGAAGTTGCCAGAAGAAATAAGGATATCGTCATCATCAAGTTATCGTCCAGACTAAAATTGTTCATAATTAGCACAGGGCTCATTAAAGTGAGTAAGATGTTACTAAGATGTTACAGGAAAATGGTGGGCCTATTGTAAAGTCCATTACCACTGCACACACCAAACTATCGAAAAATCAACACAAACCGACGAAAACATGAAGATGGAAGTAAAGCAGGACATGCAAAAATGTAACAATAACTCTGAAGTAGCCTCAATCAAAGAGGTTGAAAAATAGATATTTATGGGACTTGACCAACTTCACATAATCTGGGAATGGTAGACAATAAACATTTTGACTGTGTGTATTTCAACTTCAAGGAATTGTTGAAATCTTGCAAGTGACTTCTCAAATCAGGTCAGAAAAAACTGTGGCAGATTTTATACTAGAGTGCAAGAGAAATACAGCAAGTAACGAATATACTTGGGCCGCAGTTATATAACACACGAAAGCTCACAAAACATTTTAATACTAATTTTACTCAGAATTTATACAAATTGAGAAATTAAACAAAAGATTAGTACTAACATCAAAAGCGTCTCTCTGACTATATGTAGAGTGAGGCCTTGTGCCGTACGTGAAACCAGATTCCTTGTCAGAACGTACGGCAATAGAAGGAAGAGGCTCACTTCCCTACAAGCAAACCCAAAACTGATGCAACAGATTCAAACCCATCTTAACAGATTTTAAAAGTATCGCATATATCAGGCAGTAATACTTGAACACGGCATTTAGAAAATACTCTCTAAATCGCCTGAACGCGGACAGCTGTGCACTATGCTTCGTCACACTAAACGTATACAGTTTCAAGTAATCTAATTACTACATTATCCATATACTGTATTCATCTGCTGCTGACTGAAATATCCAAATTCTTTCTAAAGTTAACAACATAACAAATCCACAAAAAGCATTTCCTAAAATAACTAAATAGCTTCCTCGGCCAGTCAGCATCTAATTTATTTATTCATTTTATTTAATCTCTTATTAATCAAGACACAATACATACAACAACAAACAAACACGATGTACGTACACAGCATAGTGTGATCACAATGGCCACACTGGTGGCGACAGACTAAAATAGACTGCTATAAATAATAATAGGTTTATAGGAAAATTACTGATCAAATTTATGTTAGAAATCATACAATGGCATATAATTTTTTTTATACTTCTAACCACTAAATAAAAACAACGGAAACTTGTGCTTAAACCAAAGAAGGTATAGTAACAAGAAGAAGAACCTACGGAAAGAAGCTGGAAACTGTGCCCATCCCACTTTTTAG
>JAQFYQ010002325.1:0-11852 GCA_034694885.1 Buchholzia appendiculata
AGAGATTTTTTAACAACTGTTTCTTGAAACACAGACTGTATGTTCTGTATCAATCTACCTTGATGATGTTATTTCTAAGCTTACTTTAGTGATCAGTTTTGCAGGCTAGGAAGTGCAATAAATTTGTCTTATTCTATTTGTAGTAAGGCTTTCATGGGGGTTTATTGTTGTTGCAGTTTGAAATAATATTAAATTTTGATTTTAGTGTTTACTCAACAATCTTTTACCCCATACTGAGTTTTAGCTTGTTCTATCGTTTCTCTGCTTGATAAAGGATTCTGGGTATTTTTCAACCCAACATGCATCTTAGACCAAAGTAGCAATTGCTTGAGCTGAGCTGGTGTTTCTCTCAGCGGTAGGTAATCACTTGGGTGTGTCGTCATCATTGTGATGTTGTCATTTACTTAGTGTTTTTTGGTATCTCTAGTTACCAGTTCTTGTCAACTTACAAACAAATAATTAAATAATTAAATAAATAATATTAAGATGAAACAATTAATTTGTGGATCTGTCGGCTGTAGTTGCAGCCTAAGAAACGTATCACAGCTCAGGAAGCTATGCGACATCGCTACTTTGCCGACCTTCCGTCTCGGATATACGACCTTGACGATTGTGAGTGTCTCGCTTCTTCTCTTAGAAGTGGTCATGTTTCGGATAAATAATAGTACGGTACTTTGGTTATGATGAGGATGATGCGATCAAGATACTGTGATAGCATTTGAGGTCTATTAGTGACTAACTAGTAATTGGTTGTATTTAGTATTATAATGTAATACTATTGTTATTTTTGGAACGGATCAGTTTGGAACAGATGTTATTGTAGTAGTCCTATGCATGTTTGTATTGAACTGGCACACTGTGTATTACTAGTTTGACTAACTGTGATTAATGACAGAAAGTCATTTGTGTATTATTTGTTGTGTTTATTGGGAATTGTTCTCAATTCAATGAAGAATTTCTTGCGCTGTGAATCAACGTGCACTTGAATCAGTGTAACAGTGTATTGCAAAATAATTAAAGAAGTTGAATGAGCTTTAAACTTGATATCCTGTGACTTTTGATGCTATTTCATGGGATGTCATGTTATGTCATGAGATGTAATATTATGTCATGAGATGTCAAGTTTTGTCATGAGATGTCAAGTTATGTCAAGAGATGTCATGACATAAGACGTCTTGCGATGTGATAGTTATGCAGAAATGGCAAGAGAGTTTAACTGTGACTCGTTATGCTACCCTCGTGTCTCTAATTCCAGTGCAATTGCCATTTTCCTATCTTTACCGTTTCAGATGAGTCGATATTCAACATTCCTGGAGTTCGTCTCTCGCCCGAGATGGACGAACTGTTACGATCGCACGTGCGAACAAATTCTCAGCAACAGCCGTACCAGCAGCAGCTGCAGCAGCAGCACGTGCATAGCAGCAGTAGTAGCAGCAGCGGTGGCCGGCTCACTGGTGCAATCCACTATAATGGTAACTGTTTATACTCTGTTGATTTCCACATTAATCTTTGAGTTTTTTATTGTTTGTCATGAATGCTTAGGTTGTTAATGAGTCTGCAAGGTGAAGTAAATACAGCCCTGTAATCATTTCTTCACCAATGTGCTGATGTTGTTACGTTGCTAGTGTGTACTTACTAAAAGTGCAACAACTTAATGCTGCTGTTACATCGTGTATTGGTAAGCTTGAAAAGTTGTTCTGATCCAAATGCCTATATTGTCAAGTGATTACATTTGATCATGGCATCACTGCCAAGACTAATTATTGCAATGTCTGGCTGGCAAGACTCTGCCCTTGGGCCTGAAGTTATATTCTTCGGGCTTCAAGGGTTAAAAATAATAAGTTTTTGAAATCATATTTACAAATGGATGACCAATTTTTTTAGCTAATTTCTTTAGATTAGATACTGATTAGATACATCTTATGGACAATTGAATCGATATTTTGGCCCAATAGTAGGCCCAGCGTAGTAGGGCGGGTGTAGTAGGGCCAGTTGGTGGTAGGCTTGCAGAATTCTTTTGACAAAATTCTTGATTGACAAGACGAGCAGTTTAATTATGATCGGTGTCTATCATGTTATCTGAGCCCAAAAGTTGGCTTCTATAAGTACAACCAGCTCATGATGCTCACCCACATCACATGTTCAGCTTGACTATGCCTAGCCACATCTCTTTTCCTGTGTGCTTACGTAAGCATTTGCTGATATCAAACGTGGTATTTGAGGTGTCGGGTCAGGGATTATTTACATTGTAGACGAACGGGGTAGAGTGTGTTCAAAATTTCCTGGCAATTGGAGGAGAGATGGGTGGGGGCAGATTACTTATTCACGTCGCCGCCAATGATTAGTTAATTTCTCTTGCTCAAAAAGCAATCCGGTATGTTCGTAAAAATTTACAGGTGTCGGGGGGTATAAATATAGCTGCCGGGTTAAACCCTGCTACCCAGCGACTCGTACCATGATGGTGATATCTAGCGCTGATATAAGAACCATTCTGATGAGCTGTCTAATATTGAAGCACGGCTGTGTTCAACGCAGACTTTAAACAAACACTTTGAACGATGACGATGAATGACTATTATGATAACGATGATGATGATGAATGTGTTGTACACTGTTATAGAGCTTGATTTGTTGTTCTGTTGCCAGGTCCCTCGGCCGTCTAACGCGGGCACTTGTAGTAAAGCTTGACGACTGTGATGACACGCATTCAATGCGTGACTACATGTATAGAAACACTGCACGGATGTCATGTGACACAATTAATGACTGTAGCCATTCATATCATGAGAGGAAGGGTTGGGCGGTACCTGCTGTATTTATACACACATGCATCTGTGAATTGCTGGCATCATTGATGATGATATGCACAATTATGTATTAGATCGGTAATTTTTTTTATGTATTCACATCAAATGATGTTGTAATGTGATGGTTTAATTCTTTAATTACATGCATTTCTGTCGGTTATATTAGCTTGACGAGTAATTATTCTATTGATTGTAATATCGTGTTTGCTGAAATCAGCAGAATTATATTATAGTACTAATAGAACAGGTTTTTTTAAACGATAAGATTTTCTTTATGATAGGTCTTTTTCTTTCTTTCGAATGAAGAATGTCTATTCTAGCTTTGATGTGAACTTGTCGCAGTGTTTTGTACATTTTTTTGCTATAATTATTTATCACTGGCTCTTGTTGCATATCTGAATTATTTTACAGTTTTTATCTGGCAGATTCTATCAAGCAATTTTTATTTTCTATTCAGTCAGTTTTAGAATTCTTAGTTAAGATGTAGCATCTCAACATCAGTATATATAACCCTACAATATTTTCTGTAGTTCGTGCATTATTTCTCTCTGTGTTTTCTTGATATTTGCACTAATTACAAATAGACTGGATGGCTGTCAGTAGTACACTCATGCTTATAATTGTCTTGAGCTACTTTCACAGCATGGCATTTCTCCTAGTTGAACTATCAATCCTGGTACATTTATTTGTACAATATGAAACATGCTTTGATTAGGTGGAATTGTTAGTTCATTCTGATTGATTGATATCTTCGTAGTTCTTTTGAGTTTAATGGCATTATTTTGCCCTGTTATTCTGATTGTTTGCTTGGCTGGTATTTTGCTTTTGATTGGCTGGTTTTCTGTCTGCTCTGTTTTGTTTGGCTGGTATCCTGTTTGCTCTGTTTTGATTGGCTTGTATCTTGTCGGTTCTGCTGTGATTGGCTGGTATCTTGTCTGCTGTGCTGTGATTTGCTGGAATACTGTCATGTGCTGTGCTGTGATTGGCTGATATCCTGTCTGTTCTGCTGTGATTGGCTGGTATCTTGTCTGTTCTGCTGTGATTGGCTGGTATGTTGTCTGCTCTGTTGTGATGGAATACTGTCTGCTGCACATGCTGTGATTAGCTTGAATACTGTCTGCTGTGCAGGGATTGGCTGGTATCAGTTATTACCTGCTACTGCTAAGATTATCTGAGTTCTGTGTATTGAACTATAACTATTCTCTGTGAACGCTATTCTCTCAGTATTGTATGTTGAACACAACTGCTATCAGTCTTGTCCTGCTTGTATATCTCTGCCTAGTAACGCGTTAGATTAGTTATGTAACATGAGTGATGTAAGTTTATGTCAGAAGTTTGATATTATTAGATTGAAGAAGCGTTGAAATTCAGTTTGCTGTGAGAAATTCGGATTATAGACAAGCTAGAACTTTTGTTAAGAACATAGATGTTTTCATTTTGTGTAGTTTATTCAATTATATTGACATGGTTATCTATACTATGCTTTTGAATGTTCTGTTTGAAAGCAAGCAGGCTGCTAATGTGGCAGGCATTAAGACTTTGATGTCTGTTAAGATGTGAATGTTTCAGACCCTTTGTTAACCATTCCTAGAATTCAGACTAAACTGAGTGAACTTTGTTAGTCCAGGGCTTATACTGGGATTCATTTACACCAGTATTGGAAAGTACATGCTCACAGCACCATCTTTGCATTACGATGTTATGTCTGGATAGGTGTATATAGCAAGTACAATCGACTGGTTCCAGTTAGGATCTTTATCATATATTGTCATATAAGTAAACATTTTGTTAGAAAATCTCTAGCTGTTTCCGATTGCTTGTATATAATCATGCAGCTGATCGGTGTAATGCACTGCTTACCGTGTTGTTGCTAGTAGAAAATCTTAGAGCAATTCACTGTACATTTATGTACCATGGACATATTGATTTCTTGGCTTAGTTCCTAGTATTCTGATCTTCAGCACTAGGCTGAAGATCAACCTGCTATTCTGCACTGTGCAGAATAGCAGGCTAGTCCATAATAGCATGAAATTAATTCTATCAGTAATGTAATCCAATCTCTTAGAGTTTTGGAATTACTTGAGGATTGAGCTGTTTTTCTTTCCTTATTTTAGGTAAGGCTATTTGTTGTCAATGTGGATAACATTCTGATGTTGAATTACTGAAGGTTGATAATTATCATCATCATCATCATCGCCCATATATTATAGTCTAGTATTTACTTTTCGCATGATGTCTGTGCTGAGCACAGGTATGGACTAATATGTACAGCTAATTATATACAACCGACTGCTTTGAATCGGTTGTCGTTTATGTGTCGACTCTATGTCTTCTGATGTGATTTTTTTCTTTTAAAATCTGCTTTGATGTGTTCAGTTGAGCATTTCGTATTGGTGTTTACCATAATTTTTGTATAAATAGTAATTTCTTTGTAAACTTTTTGTAATATTATGTTTTTAATAAGAGAAATATTGCATTGGACATGGTTGAACTAGATGTAAACTGGACCGATGCATTGTGGTATCAATGTACATCTGACCAGTTCTAAGTATGATCTGCATTAGGTCTCAACATGCTGTGCTAATATTCAGTAATCTCATGTCTCTCCTATATATTTCTATAAGATTTTATTATTTTGCATAAATCTATACGATATATAGATGTAATCACGTTTAACCGATCGTTTTTTAATCGGAGTAAAGATATTAATGTAATATTAATTATATAGTTAAATAGAGCTGAAATAACAAAATTTGTTGTATATGATTTATATTTTGTGCAAGATGACTGCAGTGCCTGAAATCTGTGGAGTTGTAGGCAACAATTAATCGGATTGTACTGAGTGAACGTTGCACGGTGGTGTGAAAACTCTTACCTCAGTGCTCTGATGGAACTCATTTATATGACCTCAATGATTAACTGTACAGGAGTAAATTGTGTCAGTGTATATATACATAGAAGAATTCTTGTAGTTTGATTCGTCCCAAGCTCTATGATACAGTAGTGGACAATCAAGGATAGGGCTGTTAAGCGAGCATGTACACTCATTGGTTTTACTTTGTAGTGGTTAGTATTGCTCAGCTGTTTTCTGCAGCGACTAGTATTGTATTTCATTGTTGATGTCCATTAATAGTTTCTATCAACTTTTTTATCTAAATTTAAACTTGCTTTTTCAATATGTCGTAAGTCAACGTGTACCATGAACGGTTGATGTAAAATTGTATCCTAGTTACACCTAAGAAACGAAGAAATATGAACAATTTACTTCGACTCACTGTGAAACACCAGATGACATCAAAATAATATGTAAAACTATTTTACCATAATTGAGTGAATAGTAAACTTCTCTATGTAAATATAAGAAGATAGAAAACAGTTGACTAGCTAGAAACACGTTGTTGCAGAGACAGGCTATTTTACAACTATTGTGACTTGTTGCAGTATGAAAGCATTAGATTTGACAAATCTGTTTCGGACAAGTTTATCATCGACATAGTTTTATTCCGATAACATCAATCGAGTGACCGAATAGGTCAGTCGTTAGCGTTCATGCCTCGCAGTGAAGAGGTGGAGGGTTCGCTTCCCTGCAACGACTGATTGTGTTCAGTAGCAAACCTGGGCAAATTGTTAACACTCCATTGCCTGTACGGGATGGACCTTTGGCCGCTCACCCGTGCTCATCTGGGCTAGTGGATCGGTGGTTAAGTCGTGCGTAGTAATACGCAAGACAAATAACCATTGCCAGGACCTGTCTTCGAACAGAGCACTATCATCATCAACATCAATCTTGTAATGTTAATATAGATGTTGCAATCACGGTTACTGAGCTGATTTAATCTTGTAAGTACTGCAAATTGCTCATAGGAGTTGTCAGTAACTGAAGGATGGCATTCAACACTAATTGTACTTTCTGCTTGCTTAGACTCGCCTGTATTACAAATAGTCTTAGGATATATCTAAGCACAAAACACAGTGCATTTGTGGCTAGATACATCTCAATTGGAATCTGAGTTATCTTATACATGTTTGATATATTGAGTGTAGTTGTATGTTATAAACCAATCGATTAAGGTATATTGATTCAACTACATACCCACACTAATATCTGGTTATTACAATGTACTCAACATGTTCTCAAGTGTGCTGAACAAAGTAGGCAATGAAGTTAGTCAGGATTCCCAGGCAGTACATCTGACCATGAAATACTTTGTTACATTGGATATTGAATGCGAGTAGATCAGTGAGCTGCATTGTATGTAGTTGTTGTTGTATTCAGTCCTTGGTACTAGTGTGTTTGGCCGCAATCTTGTCTTACGTGATGATTGAAATTATATCGATGACACGTCTAACTCATTCTAACAAAATTGATTTGCTAGGAAACTAGACTAGTTACTACATTGTACACTATGTTACATGACTGGATATCTTGAACATTGCGTAGATGGATAATGGCATCATGTGATGTTACCTGACATTGGATAGATGGATGATTGATTACCTCAGGTGAAATTACCTAAACCGAATGTATTACCTGGACCATAGCTGGTACAGGAGTCTGCTTGATTCTGGTAGTAATGGTGCAAGTGTTTTGAACGGTATTGCATTGCATCAGTATATATTGTAACAGTTGTATAATTTTCTATTTTATCAAATAAATAACAATTTCTACTAAGTTGTTTGTGATCGATTGATACATAATGTTTTTTTGTGAATAGACAGCAGCTTTTCCAACAGCTTGGCTACTAGCTACAATTATTAACCTTGACCAAATATCTTGTTTTCCATTCACCTTGCTTTGGTAACTGCCGACTCGTCATTTATTGGAATGCAGGCCTCTCAGCGAGGGTCAGCCAATCTTAAGGACACCCTTCAGCCCGATGTATATAAGTATCATTTGCTTTTCACATTCTTTTCCGTGCGTGCCATGACTTGTCAAGACATTCCGAGGAACATGAATTGTAAGCCTCTTCTAATGAAATTAAACTATTGCGATAAGAATCAATGGGGAAAATCAGTTTCTGTATTTTGTTATTATTCTCTTGTGTATGTTTAGGTACAAATCATTATAAAAAAATTCTATAAATCTAGAAAATGTGTAGCAAACAAAACAATTAAATACAATCAATAAATAATTAAAAGCAATGTAGACAAAAAAATTCTCATAAAAAGAATTTCTTGCTTCAAGGATTTGTTATCTTGTATTATACCACAATACCACATGTTATAAAACACAATAACAAAACCACATTTCCTAGCTAAATATCAAACATTTACATCTCTGTCTCCAGCTATTATAGAATTGGCACAGAAGAGCTTATACACATGGAAGCATAATGATGATGATAGTGCTCTGTCCGAAGACAGGTCCTGGCGATGGTTATTTATCTTACGTATTACTACGCACGACTTAACCACCGACCGACTAGGCCAAATGAGCACGGGCGGGTGGCCAAAGGTCCTTCCCGTACAGGCGGACGTGAAAAACTTGCCCAAGTTTTTTTTACGAGACAACACTCCCGGCGCGGATTCGAAACTGCAACCTCTGGGTTACGAGTCGAGCATGCTACCAATGAGCTATCTGGTCATCCCTAATATCAGTGTGAAATTGTCCTAATTGAATATCCTAATATCAGTGTGAAATTGTGAATAAATAGTCTTTTAAAATGATCATTTTGAGGGCCTCGTCAATTATTAATCGTGTCTATTTATTAGTTTTAGTTTTCATTCATTGCGCTGTATTTGTAATCTTGTTTTTATTTCTGTATTTCTTGCTCTGCTAAAAGCGACTTAAAAGTTGTATAATTATAAGTTCTCATTGACAGTGAAAGCCAGTTTCCATCTATCATGCATGGTTCAAGTTAATGTGCACAAGAATTAAGCTTGACGTCGAACACTGCATATTGGAGTCTGCGCTTTGGCTGGGTTAACTCTCCTCGAAGCTTGAACGATGTATTTCGACAATTAATCTGAAAGCTTTGAATAATGGGATGTTATAATAAGGTGATGTCGTGGTTGTGGAACTGGCAAATATGAAACATTTGGTGGCTTATTGCGTTGAACCCTAAATTTTAACAACAAAAAAATGCAAGAGCTTTGGCGTTACAATCAGTTATTGCTGTTAAGAACTGATAGAAATTAGTACCGGTAATGAAGTGTCTAATCTAGTGGGACATTACGTACAGTGGGGCAGGAGATAAGATAAAGAAAGCCAGTAGACTAGGGCCTCCTTTTATTTATTTGTGACCGTTCAGACTACAAAAAACAATATTAAGTCCCTTCCTTTGATTAACTACTTTACCATTGCCGAAGGGCAGGACGGTCGCCCGGTGTCACCGGGACTCCCGGTTAAAACTTTAGCAACAGCCCTTGGCTGATCAGAGGTACGCAGACTCAAACTTGTCGACTGAATGCCGATTAAAAGGTATCCCAGTCTTAAGAGGCACACGATAAATTACCAATAAATAAACGGGACTGTTTCACTGAATTAGACTACAAAAACTGAATCGAAATTTTGAACGCTTCCAGCACTGAGATGCAAATTGACGCACAAATAAGCCACCGTACGAATGTTACGCTTTCGTTTGTCTACTATGTGGTTAGATGTTAGAAAACTCTCGACTGTACTGGGCCAGCCAGCCACCCACCCACATCCTTCACGGTTCGCTGCCCCGGTATGAACACCAGCGCCAGACAGCTCTAGAGAAGCTGTCGTAGTGGTAAACCTACGGGATAATTATCATAATGTTGTGAGATTTATTTAGCACGTTGAATCAAAACAGATTCGATATTTATAACGTGTAAGACGTTATCTGATTCGACAAAAAAGTTAACCTTTAAAGTGTAGCAGACTAACTTGTTGAATCATGCAGCGGTTCTCTATAGCTTGCTTGAACTTCCATTGTGAACAGAATGTAAACATTTATGATGAACCAAGGCTGTTGTGTGCTTATGTCCCTAGTCTTTCAGCCTTACACAATTATTATACAGCCTACCACAGGTTTGCAGGAGTTTATTATGACTGCGCAAGGTGTTGTGTTTAACCAAAATTGCTTTCCTGTGCTAAAGTCTTCATGACTCAAAACTCATCCCTAATTGAACGCGGTTATTCAATGAAAATAAGCCCGTCAATAGTCCTGCATTTATTAACACTCTTCAAACACTTTCACATTCAAATATGCGTAATTCTGTAGTTCATAATTCAGTTTATAATGTATTTTTGCATATACATTCACTGACTTTGGCAATTAACTTGGTTGCTTCAAGTTCACTGGTGTAAAAGGTGATTAATTCTACTGCATTAGCATTAGCAATAATTATCTGGAATAATAGCAATGTTAATTTTGGGACTTGCAACAATCTTTGTTGCGCTTGCTTGAATGGTTTACATCATCACATTATCACATGCTTTTGAGGCGTACATTATAAAATACATAAAACAGTCAAAACCTTTTATTCAATAGTGCGGTTAAAGAAATTTCTGCCACAAGCGTTTATCCGCTTTTCTATCATATCGGTTTCAAAGCATGAAAAAATTTGAAGATTTAGGGAGTGAACGTTTCCTACATAGTAGCGCTATAGGTGCAACTAACTAAGAGATACAATCTTTGTATATTGTTCTTTATACGGTGCATTTCTGTAAGTTCTGCTGATCTGAATTTGTGTACTAAAGTGATCAGCCGTTTATTAGAAGCTGAACAATCAGCAAAGTCTGCGCCATAGTGAGACTGTATGAACAAGTATTTTCATTCACTAGACGTAGGCCAATCTGCACAAGTCTCAGACGCAACAATCATTAATCATTGAACAGATTTGCTTGGCAGAGCGTACTGTAACAGTTCTGAGTCATTGTAAATGGTGTATTATATTTAGCACTGAAAGTTCGTTTAGATGTAATTAACTTTTTTAAACCAATGGGCGTGAGAAAATACCACAAAAGTACCACCAATTTTCAAGAAATGAGGATATGAGGTCATGAAGCATAACGGTAGCTGATGCAAACGTAGATGAATTCCTGTTGCTGTTGCCCCCAACTTGCCCGTGATATCTTTCCTGATTAAGTCCTTCATAATAGAAATAGAACTGTGTTTGATGTTCTGTTAATTTGTTGGTTTGTTTTTATTCACGCTCAGGTATTTATATTACCTCTTCGCCTACAGTGATTTGTACGGTGAGTTTTTTTTACTGCAGTGCGGTATTGAATTCGTGTAGAACCGTACATTATAATAAAGGCCGTTGATTGCACTCAAGGTTGTAAATATTTCCTCTTATGGACCATCCATTAGTTACGTCAGGCCTGAGGGAAGGGCTGGTCGAGAGTGTTAGAGCGTGAGGGGGAGGGGGGACACAATGCAAAAACCAAATTGTCACGATTTATGGGTGGCCCATAATTGCTAAAAGTTTTCATTGAATTTTCATACAGTAATCGCTTTTGTGCGAAATAGCAGTTAATTCTTTTAAATTCAATCTAAAACGAAATGGTTAACTCATTGAACGCTGTAGACAATAGTAAATTGCATCTGGTGCATCTCATTCTGAGGCTTATATTCAACTTAATTTGTTTGAAATTCATCTTACTGCTGCTTGACATTCCTAAGCTTATAAGAACTACACCATTTCTGGTATACAAAATTGGAAGAGAGGGGTATTGGTTATGGGACCGGATGTACAATGTCGGACACAGAACTTTGGGGGCCACAAAGATCAAATGTTTTTTTTCTGAAAACGGAGTATGATGGTAAGAATATGAGGCAAAATGCTGCTTTTTGCTTGCTGGCTCGACGCTCTCGTGAATAAGCTCACTTTACCTAAGTTGCTCCACTACAGTTTTGCTCAAGAACTGTGAGCAGCCTAACTTCCTAAGATGGAAGCACTTGACGACACTTTTGTAAATAGCAAACCTTTCCCCATTTTTGTCCAACACGCCTTACAATTTGCCTTCTTTATTGACCCATTCAAAACTCCTCCGCTTTTTAACTTCTACCGGCTAAACATACTGCGGTGCGTAGGCAGACTGCTGTCAAGGTCACTCGTGCTTTGAACAGATGG
>JAQFYQ010002326.1:0-11852 GCA_034694885.1 Buchholzia appendiculata
TATATAGCTGTGTTAATTGTATAATTATAGGTATATGGCAAATACTATCAGTTATAGTTTAAATATTATGTACAATAATGTATATAATATGTACATATTTTAAAACATTAAAATTTATCGTTTATACTGTATTGAAAATAAGGATTAAATAGCATTGGTCTATTTACGTACATGTGTCATATAGTACATGATGATGTATTGTGCGTTAGCATAGAACCACTGAGTTTCGCTGTATACATAACTAAGCAAGCGTTGAGATTGGTGTGAAGATGGACATCAGACTATGAGACATACATCCTTGTGCATAGAAATGTCAGCACAGTACTATCTAATGGCTGATGGCATCATATCACTGCAGCTCTTGACCAATATGATGATGAAACATTTTGATGATGCATAACCCATGATTACTTAGAAAAGGGCAAGTTTACACGATTTGGACGACATTATTAGTTATACTGTCACAGTGACTGTTTGCAAATTGATGAACTATGTTATAGGCAAATTAGCACATGGCATAGCGTGGCTTTTTCTGAATGATATAAGTTTATGAAGTGTCAATGCAAATAACTGTATAATTGTCAATGTATAGAACGATAAGAAAGAGTAAAAGGAATTGGGTAGGACACCTGAAATGAATCAAATTAGGTCTTACAACCAGAACTGTACCATTTTATTAAAATGTTGTCTCAATACATATACCTGTAGTTGATGTTGTTTAAAAAACATAATCTTTGTCAATTACAAGTCACAATTTATATGCGTCGCAATGTTCTTGTTGTAGTCAACTGTGGTTGTGTGTATCTGTCGATGACAGTATTAAGTGCTAGATGACACGAGTGCGATGTCATCACTGTGATGCACTCGTATCACTCTGCTTCGGTGCATTCTCTCCACCGGTTGTTCAATCATTTATATTGCTCAATTTTTACACATGTAAATGTTTAATATTTGACGTTTTTGTGTTTGATTGGACTGTTTGTTTGCATGGCATGCGAGAACTTGTGGCTGTAGTTTTTACAGTGCATGGAGTTCACTGTGTTCACTCCAACGTGCCAGTCTACTGTTCTATTTCTGGGATTCTATTCAAGAATTGTATTGCTTAATAGTGTAGATATATTTCCATGAGCAAATTATGTATATACACAGTTTCCAGTTGTGACTATTGTGTACACAACCTCTTTTGTATTACGTCTCTGCGTCTCATTTAATGTGTTTACTTGTCTCTCTCTTTGTTTGTCTCTGTATCTGTTTATACTATCCCACTCTCTGGCATAGCTGTGAAGAACGCTGTGGCAATTGACTATAATTTCAGCTTTTCATTCAGATGTAAATTCTAAATCATATTGACATTGATACACTGGCACAAAGCAATGAACAAGAAAAAGGAGCTAAGTTGATGCATCTAAGGCCTGAACAATAATCTGTCTCTTTATATGTTTGTAAGGGTTAGGCCCTTTGTCACGACCGGATAATACCTTGAAGTTAATAAAGCAGCTGGTATTTTGCTATTCCCTGAAGTATCTTGTATTTTGCTATTCCCTAAGTAGCTTGTGTTTTGCTATTCCCTATGTAGCTTGTGTTTTGCTATTCCTTAAGTAGCTTGTGTTTCGCTATTTAATAAATGAATAAACAAAGTGATGCCCTTGTCACGCTTTCAAGTTGCATTGTTTGCAAATATGTCATTCATGATCCCCTTTTCTATAATCTTGTTTCCGTTTTCTGTGTATTCTTTATTTATTGTGTGTTTACAATATGCCTGTAGGTATGGCTGCCAATTTATTCAGATGAAAGTTGTATTTTAATATTTGAAGCATTATTAATATTCTTCTTGTCACAGATATGATCGGTGATAGTTGTCATTTAAAATTTGTAGTCAACTGACTGATATTTTGTGACTGATATATATATACATATTTTTTTAAATTTTGAAAGTGTTTCAAATGGTGTCTTGTAGAAATTGTGATACTCAAGGTGCAAAAGAAATCGTCGAACAAATGCAATGCTAGTTTGGTTCACTTAATGTTCATATCATCAATCTAGTGTTAGTTCTGAAATGTAAATTGTATTGTTTTGATATTGGCATGCTGATGCAAATTATGTAATATAATTGTTAATGTTTTATTGTGACTGCAAAAATATGTCGTAAGTGATTGACCAAAGTTGCGGACTAAATATGTAACTGCATTAAGGAGCATTTATGATATGTTATGCTTCTGTTCATGAACTGTAAGCTGTGTCATATGTATTCTTCATTCCAGCCATGATTTCTGACAGTGCTCAATGCTGTATAATTGTGACATATTCTTTTATCTTCGCATTTTACTTTATATATTTCTTTGTTAAAATGAGTAATTTTTGTCATTTTTGCCTAAGCATTTGGCGCTATCTTCACTATTTTGATGATCATTTTGTTGTTTGTAATTTAATAATTCTGTGTTCATAAATATTCACCATGACAATACTGTTTGGATAGCTGTGCAGGACTAGAAGTGTTGGATACCTGTGCAGGACTAGAAGTGTTGGATACCTGTGCAGGACTAGAAGTGTTGGATACCTGTTCAGGACTAGAAGTGTATCTCATTGTGGGATACTGCATGACTTTGGTTACCATAGTGCTGTACTCTACTGTATTAAAAATGTTAAATACTTTGATATAATATTTATATAATTATATACTTTCATAGGCCTATATACAGTAGTCTTTTAATTTTAAGACCAACAGTAGTTTATCTCTTAAATATTGTTTGCCGATATGCTTCATGTGTACTAACTGTTTCGCCTACCAGCAGCTTATTTGTTGTGTGCTTTCTCAGATGTGTCTTGAATGTGATGTACAGAGTCTTATCCGAGAGATTATTATTGTTAAACTTTTATTCAGATGTAGCCAACTAAAGCGACACTCTTTTCCCTTTTCTCCAGGTCTCTAATTGAATCCAGTGAGATAACCTTCTTGCGATTTTAAACAAAATCTGTTCTTGATGAGCATCCTGCTAGATGTACAACCAACATTATTGAGTGCAATTCATATATCATATTGAGTGCAATTCAAATATCATATTGAGTGCAATTCAAATATCATATTGAGTGCAATCCAAATATCATATTGAATGCAATTCAAATATCAGATTGAGTGCAATTTCGAAGAGGTGATTGATGTCAACGTCGTGTGTAGTTTTCTCGTCATCAATGTCTTTCATTGTCCAGCCTGGCGTTGCCAGCAATTAGAGCTGATTAAATTGGGTTAGACGTTACCAAAATGTGTTCCTCTGAGATCAGAAGGAAACTGTCTAGAGCATGTGCGGAGTATGTCCTTTTACATTTATTTTTATTGAAGCAATGTTACAGCCGAATGCCCTTCCTGGCGCCAGCACTCGTTGCTCGACTTGTCTAGCACATGGAGGAACATGGTGGGTCTTTTGTAAGACCCGTCAATTCTCGCCACCAGTGGGCAAGAATCTTTGAGTGTTCTATTAGTGAAGTTTGAATACAAACTTTAGCTTGTACTGAATTCCAGTGTTTTTGCACTACTACTGAATTGGCAGTGTTACTATGTTTGAAGATCCTAATGTATTTAAACGTTTCACTTCTTTTAATTAGCTGCAACCTTTCACATTGTCTGTAGCATCTATTATAGTGCACTTGTTTATGATTTTAAAGCTCTTGTAAACATTTTCTGATGTATTTTAGTTAGGTTTTCAAATTTGACTGGTTGTGTATGTTAGGTGTGTGATGTAAATATACAGGTTTATTGTGCATTCCTTTTATGTGCATAGTTGTAAATCTGTGAAGCACGACTGATATTAAGTTATTATTAACTGGTGAATTTGTAAATTATCTCTAAACAAATAGATCAGACTCTATAAATATTGGTCTAAAAATCTTTTGTTTACTCCTAATTCAGATTGAATTGTCTGCACACATGTTGTAAATCATTCAATGATTACGATGATGCTAGGCTATTTTTATAATCATGGCATTTGTAACCTGTTGTTATAACTATTATATTTCACTCTAACTGTGTACATTGTCGGAAATTATTCCACTTTGAATAATATAATAATAGAATGGTATGTAATTTTTCAGGAGTAAATTCATTATTATTTGATATGATTTGTTACATTGAGAAAATTATTAAATTTCTATTTGCAGCTTTGTCATCATCTATCGCAATTAGTTGCTGTAAATGAGCATCTATTTAAAGTTAGACCCACTTTTATAGACTTTCAACTTCGTATGTTTTGTTTTGCACTGTGTATAGTGGCACTACATACTCGTTGTACAGGTGCTGGCTTGAAGCGTTGTATAAATATGTACATTCACAGTTTGTAGATGTTTTGCTGCATTGATTGTCCATCTGATTTAAATTGTGTTGTAAATCCTATTCGGTTGCGATCATCAGGTTGCGATCATCGTTTTGTACCATGTCAAGCTAGAAATGTGCTGAATTACTTCTGTGCCAAACCAATATTAGCATGGCTATATTTGTTACCATGTAGCCAAATCAATCTTTTCATGTCTGCTCTATGTTGCTTGCATCACAACTCTATTGGCATGTGTTGAACGTCAGATTTAGGATTCTAAATTGAACGCACTTGAAATGACGCATTTCTATAGTGTCTTTATATTATTCCAGATCAAATTAGGTAGTGTTTATATTGTAGGAGATATTATTATCTGCCTATTGGTGTGAGATGTGTAGATTGTTCTATTAATGTTGACTTACTGTTTGGTAAATATGTCTTTCATATTCTCGTTACTGATTTAGTTTTGGAGTGACAGTTTTTCTGCAAAATTGTGTCAATCGATGTAACTTTATATTCGTAACGTAAATACATCCATGCTAAATACAACTATGTGTACAACTAATTTGTAAATGTTATCTACCTAGAGTTAAACGCAGGATCAATATTTGTAATTAGAGTAAAATGAACAAATTGTTTCTGACACATGCAATTACTGCAATGTATAGTGCATACAGCTACTTTGGCATGTTTTATCTACGGCTACCAAGACAAGAGAATCATTTGCAGCTACATATATGTATACTTACTGTGTGTGTGCTTTATCAACATATCAATTTACATTTTACTGATCACTGTTTTGCATACCATTCTTTGTTTGCTATTGCTGGTTTGCATATATCGTATGTGTACACATGACGTTTTCCTTTTTTATTGTGTCTCTCAGATAATCTGTACACATCGTCTCGCATGTATGTCAAAACCATGTATATCACATTCCTTGCCAGTCTTTACTGGGATCGACAAGGCGATACATATCTCGTTTGGGATTGATGATACAATGCATTATTGGTCTGAAATTGGTAATGCAATACGTAATTGGTCTGAGATTGATAATATGATACATAATTGATCTGGAATTGATAATTTTGCACATAAGTGGTTTGGGATTGCTATTGATACATATCTTGACTGGGATCGGTACTGTGATGCATATCTCGTCTGTTACTGATAGTGAAATGCAAGTTTTACTGTACATAGTGACAGATTACTGTATTTATGATATAAAATTCACAATTTAAATACGTTAACAGGGGACATGACAAAGATAACAATATCTGTTTACAGCAGAAATAAGACAAAAGCACTTTTTATTGTATCAGATTTCACAGAGACGAGCACTTCCAGTCATCTTTTACCACGATCCCTTGCCATTATTGAGTACGCAGTAAATAGTTACTGTCATCCATCGAAAGAAAATTAATTACGTATCAAGAATTACACAGTGACGTTTTCTTTAAGCAGTGCATTTTATAATTGGCCGTTCTGTTCCACATTTATTCTCGTTTTTGATCAGGTCAGGAAAATAGTGATCACTTTATAAACTGTTTAATGTTGTGCCATCAGATCAGAGAATTAAGATCAAAGTTTAACATTCTGTGTTAGTATAGTAAATTTAGTTTTATTACATTAAGCATTGATTTTGTGAACTACATTACTTGCTATAACTAAAATTACTAACGTTCATTGTTGCTTGTATGATCCATGATGTAGTTGCGAAATCCTGTTAGGAGGACACTAAGCATGATTACTGCGTTGCTTTTGTGTAGTGTTTTCACTAGTTCACTTTCTTGTATATGTAGAGTGCACTATGTCGCTGACTTGATTAGTGTAGCACTATTACACTAGGTCACTATCACTGTGGTGCAGTATTGTATAGCATAGCCTTAGTTTATTGCACTGTTGCACTAGATTTTACACACTGTAGTTGATTAGGTCAGTTTTGCACTACCACTGTGTCAGCGTGTGTTAGTGAAGTGTTGCTATGGTTTATTGCATTGTATTCATACAAAGGTTACTGTAGTTAGTATTTTATTGATATTGCATTGTTTTATATTATGGAATGTACCTTGTTGATATTTGCAGTTGTGATGTCTGAGCAATTTCAAAAGTGACCTACTACTAACGAATAATATTATTGAAGCAATTCGAAAATATAGGAATTTTGAAAATTTATGTGGTATTATTATATGATCCAGTTTTATATGTGCTGAATAGAGGTTTCTTTGTGGAAAACGTTGCACCACTTGTTCCTGTTGTGACTGACTCGGTGCCGTGTCATTTCATATTTGAATTGATGTTTGATTGTGTAATTTCTTTAGTAATTTAAGTGATACATGATGTCGTTTTTGATCCATATCTTGAATGATCTAGTTCTTGATCTATGTCTTGATGTAGTTCTTGATCTATGTCTTGATCTATATCTTGATCTAGTTCTTGATCTCGTTCTTGATCTATGTCTTGATGTAGTTCTTGATCTATGTCTTGATCTAGTTCTTGATCTAGTTCTTGATCTATGTCTTGATCTCGTTCTTGATCTATGTCTTGATCTAGTTCTTGATCTAGTTCATGATCTATTTCTTTATCTAGTTCTTGTTCTATATCTTGATCTTGTTCTTGATCTAGCTCTTGATCTAGTTCTTGCTCTATGTCTTGATCTAGGTCTTGATATAGGTCTTGATCTAGCTCTTAGATCCTACTGTAAATCCCATGCACTGATGAATGTTATTGTACACAGATGAATTAATTATGAATGATGAAGATCAAATTTACTGTTTTGAACAGTGTGGAGTTATAAAGTTGAATGCAAATAAAACCATTGTTCTTTCAGCAGGATTAAAGCGTTTCTAATTGAAATAATGTACAGATGACGGTAGAGATTGATGCTTGTACTGAACTTGTCATCAGTATACAGTAAGAGATACGACAGTGATTCTGATGATGATGAGGTTAAATTGAAGAGATAAGACAGCTTGTTCTAGTAATTAGGTTTAGTTGAAGAGATAATACAACTTTGTTATATTACGACGGTTTCATTGAAATGTCAGTTTGTTGCAGTGAAATGGTTTAGTTGAAGAGAAGGTCTCTGTAGCAAAAGAGAACCATGACGAAGCTGGTCGTGTAGTTTGTTGTTGTGGTTTAGTTGAAGAGAAGATCTTTGTAGCAAGAGAGGAGCATGACGAAGCTCGTCGTGTAGTTCGTTGTAGGGGTTTAGTTGAAGACTTTGTTGTAGTTGTTTAGTTGAAGAGAAGATCTTTGTAGCAAGAGAGCAGCATGACCAAGCTCGTCGTGTAGTTCGTTGTTGTTCTGACGATCGTACGTCGGTCGGCTCGTTCAAAGTTTGACTTGACCATCTCGTAATACTCGCCGTCACTTAGGGTCATTGACCTCATAGAAGGAGCACGCATTCTGTGTAGCACAAATAAACCAGGCAGTGTAATAACCGACTACGCTGTCTAGCAAAAACACATCAGGCTTTTTAATAATCTCAAGTGTGTGTAGCTCAAATAAACTAGACATTATAATGACCGTTAACTCTGTTTAGCACAAACAATTCAAACTTCGTTAAACCAAAAATTCATTAAGTTGCCTGGTTATAATAATGATGCAAACCGTTTTGCATTCTCTTTCTTCCAGTATGATAATCTCAGCGGGAACTGTTTAAACATGTGTATTGAGCTGATCACCTTTCTCTCCTTCTGTTTGTTCTTTTATTAATATTGAAGCGACATCCATATTGTTGCAACTCAGCAATTGAAAATCAAACCTCCTTCCCTCTCATCTATCTCGCATTATGTCAATCTATAGCTTCCTTGTTTCCAGCAAGAATTGTACCAGCGAGGGATTTATGCGACTCGGAATGTCAGTGACGAGAGTCATGGCACGCACTGCACATGTGAAAGGAAATGCTACCTACATTCATACAGTACATACATACATTTATCTGGAGTTGTTAAGTAATACTAAAAGATACTTCTAGACTTTAATCCTGTCCTGTGCAAGAACTAAATTAACCAGTACTACATATTAAACATTTAATAGTACTAGGGTGACTGGTTGGAACCATGTCAACAGGTATTAACAATTACTCGGGTAACGGAGTACAGTTGTGTTAACAAGTATTAACAAGTTGTTATTAGGGTTATTAGGCATAACAGGTTAACAAGTACTAACAACTACTAGGATGATTTGAGTATTACCTGAGTTAACAAGTACTTGGATGACAGTTAACAAGTACTTGGATGACTGAGTTAACAAGTGCTACGATGACTGAGTTAACAAGTACTAGGATGACTGAGTTAACGAGTACTTGGATGACTGAGTTAACAAGTACTTGGATGACTGAGTTAACAAGTACTAGAATGACTGAGTTAACGAGTACTAGAATGACTGAGTTAACGAGTACTTGGGTGACTGAGTACTTACCTGAGCTGGTCGATGAATTTGCTGCTGTTGTCTGAGTACCGTATCGTGTCTGGATCCCATTGGATCTCGAGACGTTCCAGCTTGGAGCAGTTTTGTGAGAGGGAGATGATGATCTGATCTATATGCACGCGTGTGCTCATGCGCAGGAACCAACCGTTCGGTGTTCCACACACCAGCACTCTGCGCAACAAACACCAGACTCTGCACTAAACCATGCACCAGCACTCTGCGCAACAAACACCAGACTCTGCACTAAACCATACATCAATACTCTGCATAAACCATGCACTAATACTCTGCACAACAAACACCAGACTCTGCATAAACCACGCACCAACACTCGGCACAAAAATCATGCACCAACACCCTGCATAAAACAACACACCAACGCTGTGCACAAAACCACTTGTGGAATAACCACAATCACCAAAACATTGCGCAAAACCACTTGTGCAATCACCCACCACTGCATGCTCTTTTGCAGACCATCGGCACTGCATGCTTACTAACAGACCATCGGCACTGCATGCTCACGCTTTTACGAGGTAATTAATTTTTTCTCTGAAATTCATTGCCTTCCATTTCTTTTAATATACTATAATAATTTTTACACATACATTATATTTGGAGTGTTTGTGAAATTGATTACAACTATAGTGCAGAAAAGTAATTTGTATATGTTCATATGTTGGCATATGCATATGCAAATGACAATATAAGCTTAATGACACATCAATTAGTACACTAGAATTAGATAACAGCAAACTAGCATTAAGTGTTTATAGTAATAAAATCACAGAACAACAATGATATCTATCATTTCAGGCAGAAACTTCAACCATGAAAGTTGTCCTTCAATAAATAACCTTCAATAACATAAACAAATTAAATGTCATAGAAACCAATAACTAAGGAAAATCACAAATAACAAAGAAAACCATCAGATAACGTGGAAACCTTCGCTAAAATGAAACCCTTGATAATATAGAAAACTTTCAATACTTTCGGAAAACATTCAACAACACAGAAAATATTCGATAACCTAGAAAACCTTCAACAACACAGAAATCCGTCAATGAATTTGAAACCTGATTCTCTTGAGAAACGGTATGACGTTGAGGAAGAACTGTTCTGCAAGTTTCTGTTTGCCGGCGATCATTAGTCCTTCAATGCATCGTCCTCTCTGTTTGATGAACTGATTGATGGCTGACTCGGTGAGGTTGACTGTGTGACTGATATCTATCGCCCTGATACGGTCCAGCTTACCACGCTGTATTAGCTCGTTCAGAATCTATAGTAGTACAAGAGATTGAATAATTACATTATATCCATTAGCTATTATATAAGTGTAAGGCTGAAAATTAGAACACGTGTATCCTACCTATACGTACACGTATATGTAAAGAGCTGGTAAAATAATTAAATTGAGCCAGGTATCAATATCAAAACCTGTATTATAGTTAGTGAATAGTAGACAGTGTCTGTTAACTTTGAAATTACCACGTTCGGCCAAATTGTTCAATCACCTGCCGAATAAAGTCAATTAATTTTTAAAAAATCACTCTGAATGCTTCTGTCGAATGCTAAAAATTGTGTTCTGTTTTACAATATTCATGATAAGTTTAGGCCTACTTAAGTGGATGGAACCAAAAATTAAGTACCTGAGCATGCAATCCAGTTAAAGGCTAAATTCAAGTGTCAAGTCAATCTGTTCAAGAATTCTTAAGGCACCGAAAAACATAGGAACACACAGACAGAAGAATGCCAAATTCGTCCTATATACAGTATAATAATGGAAATAGAAACCTCACTGCGCTCAATCAAAATGTCGATAATGACTCGGATATATTTCACTCAATGTAATTCTGCGCCCATAAATTCATTATAAAAAAATCATAACTGTTTTAATTTTTGTTACCGGTACCTATAATCAAATGACTGTTCTTCAAAATGCTTGATCTTCAGCTACGATGGATGTAGATAAAATGATGAGTTGGATGGATGTAGACAAAATGATGAGTAATATTATTTAAACTTACTCTTGATGTTTAATAATGTGTTACTTTAACTAATAAAATTAGTTATAATAGAATTTCTAAGCAACTAATTTTACTAGGTTGCAAAACTCGCCCAGTCGCCCAGTCAAATTTTAACTCCAGTCTAAGACTTAAAATTGCAGTCAATGAAGAAATGCCCTCATAAAAAACTTATTTAATTGCTGGCAATTACTTTCATTCAATTAATATGGAATTTGGAAAGAAAAACATGTACAACCTTATCGTCAAAGAATTCACAGTAGCCGAGTCCCAGGTAGGTGAAGCCCGGCATTCGGCAGAGGACATCCATAAGGCACTCCCCTGACAGCTCGGTTGATGTAAGGTCAAGTTCATGAACTTTTGAACTTTCCCACTCGGCTTGTTTCACGTATTGATCCTCCAAGGCTAGGCAACACAGAACGCACACAGGGTGGTTTAACTTGTAATGAACTTATTTAAAAATTGACCCATTTGCATAATTTATTCTTAATTTAAAAGAGCAATGCGATGCATGAATATCGAACATAGTGGCGTAGAAAAACTTCAATGCGATGAAAATAGCCCGTTGTATAGCTTTCTTATATTCAGCTGAATATTTATGAAGTAAGTTTACACTAGCACTAGAATTATAATTTAGAACTCTTTTTGCTTGCTCACTTATAAATTGTCACACAGGAGAGGAAAAGTTGGGAGTCGGCGACACGGCTTGCCCAGGGCGCTATGGACCGTCGCTACGCCTCTGATCTTTGGGCACTGGGCAGTCGTTGTATCAAACGATACAATGACGGAAATTAGGTCCTGTAATATTTGGCGAAGTTTATTTAATATACTAATATCGCCAGAAAAGACATTTACTACATTTTATATTTATTAAGCCCATTATCACACAATATTTTATTACAAAAAATATCGCAACTGTGCTAGAACGTTGCCGGAAGCTTCGAACTAACGAGTTCAAAGTTTGACTCCCAAGGTTCGGGCGTCTCTCGCTATGTGGCGATGTTGATATGAATGATGATGATGATGACAGTGCTCTGTCCGAAGACAGGTCCTGGCGATGGTTATATGTCTTGCGTATTACTACGCT